>JBBPRF010000176.1:0-44346 GCA_038092875.1 Lanmaoa pseudosensibilis
CATGTAACATTCTGTATGATATGTAGCAAGAGTCGGGTGAGAAAGTCCGAGTCTAACCATCAGGCTGAGACGTGCGTTCAGCATATTGCGGGCGACAGTGTCGACGCGGGCCTTACTGAGGACGCCATTATTTATGGCAGTATGAAGGAATTCAAAGCAAAGCAAAATATTTTGTTGGCGTATCTGACGTCCGTAAGGAGCTCGTCATTGTTGCGCATTTTTGAGGAGAATGTCTCCTTTCCAAAGACAATCAGTTCAGACATGCTCCCGACGGAACGACAAAGTTCGAGGTTGCGATGAATGGAATTTGACGTCAAGACAAGCACCAGCAAAGAACTTGAAGGCATGGAGTACCGGCGTCAAGGATATCATACAGCGTATAATAGGCTAGTAGTCACATTACACTATGCGTGTGCTAGGCGTGCTTGGATAGTGACTGAATGGACTCGTGGAAATGAACTGAAGGACGTTTTGCCAAACGAGGGTCATGTACTCTGCAGGGAAATACAAACGAAGGCACAAAAGAATCCTTCATCGCCTTGAGTTGTACGACTGTTGCGTAGCTCGTTTAGTCGCTCCTTGTCGTCTCCAACAGCTTCGAGGGTGATGCAACACGGAGATCACCACTACAATGGAGACAATAAGAAGTGTGAGTTGGGTGTGCATTGGGGTAAGAGGAGGCACGAGGGGGACGGGTTTTCGAGCTCCGACGTCGGGGCGGATGCAAAAGCATCCAACCTGTCTCCTGTTCCGCTCCCTCGACGTCGGTTGGGGTTATAGGTGTGTGAACTGACGCGTATGTCGGATAAGATACGTGTATGTCCTGCAATTTATTGCGTACCCCAAGTAGACAACTGCGCATCCGTGTTTCCTTCTCTCTGATACCTGGCCGGGTGTCTTCGAGAATGAGCCAGCGGTCAAGGAATGGTGAGTCATGGTGTGACATTAACACGACTGATAGAGACGGCAGAGATGGACCGCATGGTGATGGAATTACGTTCGTCCTTGGCCGACCTCTCCTCGCCGTGAGACTGTGTAACCGGCTTCATGAGCTTCCCTCGCCATCCCTTGCTGCCAGTTGGCAGAGCCTCAGTGGCATCGTTTTTCCACTCTCTAACCTCGTCTCTGTGTCGGGGCCAAACTCCGACTCTCGTCTCGATGTCTATCGCGGTCAACGCTAGCATTGGGGATGCAGAGATCCGGACGACGGACAAACTGGAGATGCAGGATTTCGTTCTGATGCATCCTTGAATCGGCCCCTTCCTCGACCAGGAATTCTCCGATGGTGCGACTGGGTTCGATGATACGACGCGCGCACTGCGCCTCGCTGTTCGGCTGAGGCAATCGTTTGGCGCGCTGTTGTTTGCGCTGCTGTCGCGTGTGCAGTACCGGCTAGTTGCGACGGATTGTTTGATCGTGGTTCGAGTTCGCAAGGAGATATCGTTGGCTGAATTGACGGACGGCATTCGTACGATCACTATACAGTAGTTGTAGATTTGATGTGACTCTGGACCTATAGCGACATGCTAGTATTTTATACCCTACCCAGCCGTTGCAGTCTAATGATCATTCTGCGTGCTTCGTTGCGATTCGTCTCTTCCCTTCGAGTCCCTGAGGCTACCAGCATCCAAGACATTACTTGACTAAATGTTGCTACCCATCTAGCAAATGTGCATTATTTCGAGCTGTCATTCCAGGCTCGCGCGGATACTTATGTCCGCCGTGCCAGATGGTCTAATCATAAATACAGATTACGAACAGAGATCAGTACTCAACGAAACAACACGCATTTGAGCCCAGTGACTTTAGACCCGCCGACATAACTTCACACGAGCATTCGTCGGTGTCAACGTCATACCAGTCGTCCACTTCAGTAATTCCCTCTTCTGCTCCTCAAAAGGCTTCGTCGCAAGGTCATCCGGAACTCGTATCCAGTACCGACGCACGACGCTCGCAAGGATACAGACCATTTCCGCGAGTGCGAATCGCTGACCGATACATGACCTTGCACCGCCCGAGAACGGCAAGACTGAGGAGAACAAACGTCAGTCTAGAAGACATTTTGATAATTGAAACTTTTGTGCTTACATGCGTTTCTCGGCCACTGGTAGGACCCAGTGTCGATGAACCGTTCAGGCTTGAACTCTGCCGCGTCTTCTCCCCAATACAGAGCTGCGACGCGGCGTAGGGGGTTGGAGGTTAGCCCTACGAGGCGAATGCTGGTCTTGCCCAATGAGGATGCTCACGATTCATGTGCAGTGCCCATATATCCAGAACGACGACGCTCCCTGCTGGAACAGCCGTCGAGAACTTTCCAGTTTCAACAGGACTCTCCTTCGATCCAGGGGTGAAATAAGTACCAGGTAAGACGGTATCTGTATGCACGCCTTTTGGTAGACGAGGCGCGGGAGGAAACATACGGAGTGTTTCGCGGATGCATGCAGCAGTGTATTCCTTTGCGAACTGTCAGTATGTACTTATTTGGCGAAAAACACACAGAAATCTAACAAGCTTATCCACGCATTCTTTGTGGTTCTGCTTGTATTTCAGTGTTCAAGTTGTTGATAAAAGTGGATGGAAAAAGCTCACTGCTGTTAATTTTATGAGAGGTGTATCCGTGGGCCATACGCGAGTGACCTCTTCGTAGAGTTTTTGCTGGCAGTCCGGAAGAAGGGCCAATAATACAAATGCGAAACAGAGTGTATGAGCGGAGGTCTCTGTGGTCAGATATTACCATCTAGCGGACGTCTCAGTACATCAAAACCAACCGACCACATCCAGCAACGAGGAAAGCCTAAGAGCAGAGGGATGGCTGAGCTGCGAAAAATCAATACCAACTGCATACTCACAAATATGTTAGAGAGGACTTCTTCTTCAGTCAGCTTCTTCGAGTCCCCGTCCTGGTTCATGTTAGCCTCGACGATGTTTCGTAACAATGCTGCGCCTGAAGCCCCGGTGCGTTCACCGGACATGATATCAGCATGAGCAGAGGCTACGAGATCAAGCATGTGGATTCGTAAATCATGAAATGCAAGCTGAGTCAACAGCGCGCGGGAGGAAAGATAAGGCACTTTGATCAGAGACGAAAGCTGGTAAAACCATCCTGGGGTTAAAGCTCTGAAAAAAATATTCTTGGCGGAATTCATAACCGCAGATCGAAGGGTCAACTTGCAACCAGGAGGTGGCTCCGTCGTCGATTCAGTGGTCCAGGACACCCGTCTACCGAGACTTGCAGTAACAATTATAAGAAGTGTTGCCTGAAACCAGTTTGAACCAAGCTCCCCAGATGCTAGGTTGTATCTCGTACCTGCGACATGGATGGCACCATATCCACAGCGATATCAGGACCAGAAGCGTCAAGTAGTTCAAACCATTCGTTCATTACACGGAAACTTTCTGACCAGACGAGTGCGATGTTTTGCTTAGAAGTACCCTGGTTAGACAAGTAATGATAAATTGGGTAAGTGAAAGGGAGCTTGCCTCGTTGAAGGCAGGCATGGCGACTGAACGATGGCGCTTCCAGCCGGACCCTTCGATACTAGCGAGATTTCCTCCATAAATGTTGAGCATCTCGTAATGAACAACATCCTTTGGGAAAGTGTGTCGATCTGAAGCGACGAGTTTTATTGCCTCGGGGTCTGCGAGCCAAAAGAACGGCTGAGCTGCTGAAATCCTGACAGACGCAAAGGACGTGGCTCCGAATTTCTTGTATACTAATGATCTGTTTGTTTTAAGACGCGGGAAAAAGAAACGAATGCATACACGAGAATTTCCCTGAGTAACATCCAGCCATGCCAGGTCTAGGGAATGTGGTACCTAGCACAAGACCCATAGAGCTGAACGGGTCGAACCACAGCGCTACGCGGCCCGGACAATCCCTACATAGAAGTCAGGGCTTGCCTCCGGGCACGGGATGGAAACAAGGGTGCGGATAATGGAGACGTACTTTATCTTTGCAAAGGCTGTCCGTAGCAATAGCACTTTGTCCACGATGAACTTGACAACCATCAGACCGATTCCAGATACGACCCATTGGCAAATCGACGTGAGTGGGGAGACAGCCATATTGCGTCAAGCAGAGCAAGTCGTGTGTTGGGAGCGAAGGCTTTTTATTTGAAAGCAACCGAAAACATCATATCCATAAAAGAAGTATCGCAGATGGAACTTATCTGTGTAACATCATCGCTTGACAACCAGTGGCACCTTGCTGTCTTTCAGGCACCTTGCCGTGGTTCAAATCCACGATCTGAAAATGGAGGCTACACATGCATAGTGGGAATGGGACTGCGCAGAGACAATGGATATTAATCCAATAGTAGGATTGGGCCTGCAGGCTGGAATGATGACCACCGCTGCCAGACACTTGATGGAGGCTGCCAGTGTACGGAGCACTGGAGGTACACATGCTACTTGTGCTGCACTAGAGTGACACCGCGGGTCGGTCAGCCAACACCGTATCCATACCTGTCAAAACCGTACCCGTTGCGGTACAGCTGCGGTATGTACCGTACAACCCGCGGTGTGATAGACGTACCCGCGTGTAGACTCTGGTGACATGGAAATACAACAGAATCGCTCATAATGCATACGAGTCATGCGGCGAAAAAGCTAGGAGTCTGAATATGGCGGTAGGCCATTATTCTGTCAGACTCTATGGGGCTCGTCCTCGCGTGCGATGCATTCGAGTCGTTAGCAGGTTCTACTACCGCAGACGGAACGACGGCAAGGTACCCGTGTCAGAAAGGGTTTCGAAAGGAGAATTTTGTGACTCACTCGGGTACAATCGACTAACAGACCGCAGCGCCACTTTAGTACGCCGAGTTGCAAACCCAACTGGGTTTGCGAAACTTGAGTTTCACAGCAACGCAACTGTATATATGTTAGGATGTTTCAGCTTCCTCTTCAAGTTGAAAGCATGATACTTGCCAGACATCTCATGGCGATCATATTTCGGGTACCAATCCCCTTCGAAACGTGCCACCGGACGTCGACACCATTTCCCCCCATTTCAGCTGCACTAAGAATATCTCAACGGAATTGCTATCCAAGGTATAAGTCGATCGCACTGTAGGAAAAATTCAAAATTCAAACCCTGATATTATGGCGGCGGCGGCGAGAACTGAGTCGAATCGAACCGAAGTGCGGAGTTCGTTTCAACTTTGAACATCGAACAGGAGGTAAGAGGCGCCGCGATGTTGACAGGCGATGGCGAGCCCCGGGTGTTCCAGAATAAGTTGGTAGGGAGAAAAGGGTGGACTCAAGGCAAGCCCAGCCCCGACGAAACGCGAACAGTGAAACGAGTCGCCAGAACTATCTGAAAAAGAAGAGGACGCGTCGAACGAAAAGATATATCGAGGGCGGCGAATGTTGCCGGTCGGTAAACCGGGAGACGTCGAGGTCGAGCATTGACAGGGGGTCGAGAACGAGGATCGAAAACGAATCGACGGCGCCATGCGCCGACGCAGATGCACCGATGTCCAACTTGAAGTAGAGGACGTAGGGACGCTTCGAGACGAGCAGATTGAGGTGGAGATAGGTGGCGGGACCGAGCGCCACAACGACAACGCCGAAGACGGCGTCGTCGAGGCCCGGCGCTCGAGGGGGAGAGAAGGACTGTCGAAGAATGCGATCAGCGCAGCGACTCGGACGGCGTTGGTCACTCGCCTCACGTCCCCTCCAACGCCACCAGAGTGCACAGAGGGGGCAAGGGTCAACATAGGGTGTCTGGAGAGCCGCAGCCTGAGGGAGGTACCTGAGAGCGGCCAAGGTCACACTAGAGCACTAGGTGAAGATATCGCGTGTCAAGACCACCAATACATGCACTGCCAGAGCGAGTGACAACGCTGTCGCGCCGAAAGGAAGGATTGTAATGGGAACTTCTGTATACTGTGACTCTACTATGGCAGAACATGGGACTCTGAGACGTAGCAGCAGGGGTATATTACTACCAGTCAGTCAAGTGAAGGTCATCTATGGGCTGATTGTAGATATCGTCAATGAATGAGTCGGCATACCGAAAGACATCCCCACTGTCGAGAATCTGGAACATCAGCTTTAGGCAGCCAGCGCCCATCCGACCAAACTGCATCTTCCGAAAGCGCTTAACAGCGTCAGCAAACGGCTGTGGATTTCTCCCATCAAGCAAAAACCGACCCATTCCATTCCACCACACGGCGTGCCAGTCCTCTTGGCACGCAGCTGGGTTTTCGCAATCGTCCGCATGGAGGAGGATCACCGGTTCCTCATTCGCAATGACCCGAGTGTGCTCATCTAGAGCGGATCTGGCATATACCAATGCAATGAATACCTCATTGCCCATTGTCTGACGATGTTCCTTGCTAATCCGTGTGGGCGAGATGTCGAGAAGCCACCCGAATGCAAATTTGAAGAGCTTGGGAATGTTGAATTGACAGCCTAGTTGTACGAGCTCTGCAGGATGATATGTGTATCTCGCATCCCAAATGTGGTCAATGACAAAGTGTCGCGTTACGGGACAGCGGTACTTGTCCACGAATTGTAGCAGGTTCAAGAGTTGTTCATGAGAGTATGGATCGTCGGAGCCTACACTGTGTGAACTACAAAACTCTCTGTCAGGGAAAGAATCTGTGTGAGAGATGGAGAATACTCGCCGGCCATTGATATGATCAAGAAATAAATCAAAGACGGCTTGTCGATCGCCCTCCAGAAAAATTGGATCTGCATCACTCTTCCCTTCGACAGGGACGCCGGGACTAGCATCACCTATCATAAACATGTCCTTGAAGAGGACGGAATGTTCTATGAGGGCATCTTCATGCAACTTGTAAAGTGTATTTTCGACCTGGTGGAAGGCTTGAGAAAATGTATCCTGGACTCAGTGGGTGTGAGCACGCACACGAAATATGTGTGTCCCGTTTGGGAAGTAATAAACAGGATGGCGAACAAGTGGAGACATGGCTTTCTGGGCTCGTTAAGACAAGGAGAAAGCAGACAGAGGTCACCGTTGAAGCACTTGCGGGTAGCTGGTCTGCAAGCACGTGAGCCACCTGCTCGGTGGTGAGTTTATGTCATTTATATTGGAAACACGTACACTGTAGACGGGATTAGATTCAAAGAACCATGCCTGTCGATGTTTCCTGCATGATCATGATGTGGGACCCAAGGCAATGAGAGGGTCGTCGTTATCCTCCTGCTCTTGTTCGCCGACCTCACCATCATCCGAACCCCGGGGGTGTTTCAACTCGGCTTCTCACGTGGACCACCTGCCTATTGCCTGGTCCTTGACCTTGCATACTTTGCTTCGCCGCTGCTATCAGCCGTAGGGAACTGCCAACGATTTGATGGAGGAGCGTGGCAGTGCTCATTGTAATGTTACGTAATATTGAAATGATTTACAATCAATTATTTAAATTTATGTTCTAGATTCGATGTTGCGAGGATTCCGGCGGTGCACTCGTTCAATAATGACGTCGAGATCTCGACCGACCCCCGACAGCGACGTCACTGCACCGAGAGAGAAGCGACCCCGCATCGATAGAAGGCGGCGCCCCGTCATCGAGCCGTACTCGCACGACGACGTCCTCTGGCACGATGTCCGCACCCTCCTCGGTGCCGACGCCGTCCACCGCGCAGAGAAAGACGCAGTCGACTGGGATCCGCCGTTTCATTTCAGAGAAGAGATCGAGGTCGTCGTCGATCGTCTCTCCTCCCACGGCAATGCCCTCGCGTTCGGTCCACCACCGCGCTCGTCCTGGGTCATCGTCGCGCCCTTTGCACTCCCCGGAGAACGCATACGCGTACGCGTGTACCGCAGCGCACGTCTGCACTCCTTTGCAGACCTTGTCTCTGTCGTCACCCCCAACCCTGATCTGAGAGGCGAGAGCAGAGTGCAGTGCAAATACTTTGGACGATGCTCGGGATGCCAGTACCAGGTACGGACGTCTCCCCCGTCGATCGGTCGTATGCTCATCTCGATCACAGATGCTCTCCTACGAAAAGCAACTTGAGATCAAACGCGATGTCGTCATCAAGGCATACCAGAACTTTTCAAGTAAGATATGTCATCTCGTACCTCTCCCTCGCTCACATGCTTCCAGACCTGCCCCCCTCTGCGGTACCGACTGTCCTGCCCACCGTCGGCTCCCCGAAACAATACAACTACCGCACAAAGATAACCCCCCACTTTGAGGCACCTCCCAAAAAAGCACGCGCCGATCCTTCCCCCGCCACCAGTAAACCCGACTGGCTAAAGATCGGCTTCAACGAGATTGGAAAAAAGTCCGTGATCGACATCGAAGTCAGTCGTCTTCTTCCACCCTCCATCGCCCCGTCACCTCGCGTGCCAGGAATGTCCCATCGCCACTCCGGTGCTCAACCAAGCGCTCGGTCCGATACGCGAAAACATCATCCAGTAAGCCCCGCAACCACCTCTTCCTCCCTGACGCTGACTCGGAACAGAAACATATGGTCCTACAAAAAAGGCGTCTCCCTTCTCCTCCGCGACTCCCTCGATCGATCGACCCCCATCGATCCCACCGACTCTGCTCCAGACGACCCGACCCAACACGTCTGCATCACCGATCACAAAGCGACCGTGCGCGAGCGCGTCGGAAACACCTACTTTGAGTTCCCCGGACACGCCTTTTTCCAAAACAATAACGCCATTCTCGTCCCGCTCACAAACTACGTGCGGGACGCCATCTTTCCTGTCTCCACCACCACCGCAGACGCAGATACAGACAGCACGTCACCCACACATCTCGTCGACGCCTACTGCGGCAGCGGCCTCTTCTCCATCCTTCTCTCCCCCCACTTCCACACCGTCGCCGGCATCGAACTCGCCACCGACGCGATCCGCTCCGCCACCGCCAACGCCCAACTGAACCACCTCCCCCCGGACCGATGCACCTTTCTCGCCGGGGACGCCTCGGACATCTTTGCAAAAGTACACCACTTTCCGCGGGACAAAACGGCGGTGATCATCGACCCCCCGCGCAAGGGGTGTGATACAAAGTTTGTGGAACAGCTGTTGGCGTTTGGCGCGGAGACGGTGGTGTATGTGAGTTGCAACGTGCATACCCAGGCGAGGGACGTGGGGATGATACTGAGGCGGTCCGAGGAAGCGAGCGCGGGTGGTGCGGAGGAAGGGACGCAGCAGCGCCCAAGGTACGTGTTGGAGAGTCTGAGAGGGTTCGATTTGTTCCCGCAGACGGCGCACGTCGAGAGCGTGGCGGTGTTGAAGCTGGAGCAGCGCTCGAGCTAGTCCGCCCGATACTATACAAATCATATCATCGACCTCGGTCGACCCATTCTCACGTCCGTTTGCTTATCTGACCCGAAGATGGACATGCCTTTGCTCGATTTCACGGCACCCTCACCGGAAAATAACATTTCCCACTTCCAGTCTTGTGTCCAACGTACCTTGGGAGGGGGCCGATAAGTTTACACGTAAACGCGAGAATATGACTCGATCCAATGAGATAAAAAGAGGGCCCTGACAGCCACTGTGCGATCGATACTCCCACTCCCTACGCTAGACACTGATCTGAGACATGACGATCGGGATACCCAACGGGCATGCAGAGACGCCATACAAGATACGTGCAAACGAGCGCGAGGAGATCGACAATGGACTCGCACGGCTTGATGTACGTGCATGAGTTCAGCGATCGATGCTCGATCTGACGTCTCCCCTAATCATTCGTTATCAGATCGCCAAACTGACGATCAGGCTGACGGACACACCAAAACCCCTTCCAGATTTCAATACGCTCCCGTTTGGTGTGGTGAGTGCCTGAACCCCCCTGATCGTCCTTGAACACGACGTGCTGACGGTGTGACTGCAACAGAATTTCAGCGACCATATGGCCATGGCGTCGCTCCACCCCGTCTCCGGATGGTCCCCTCCCGAAATCAAACCCTACGCACCGCTCACGCTCGATCCCGCCTCGTCCTGCTTCCAATACGGCACCAACGTGTTCGAGGGTATGAAGGTGCGTCGTCACCCCACTCCCATGGGCGCATCGAACACGGTTGACCGGGACCATGCATGACATGTAGGCCTACCTTGGACCCGATGGCAAAGCGCGACTGTTTCGCCCCGATATGAATATGCGGCGCTTGGAACGCTCTGTGGTGCGTTTGGCGCTTCCTGTGAGTAGAGTTGCCTCTCTGTCCTCGTCCTAGTCGTCGTCGTCGTCCTTGGCCTCATCGTGTATGTAATTAGCCCATCGACGGGGACGCCATCCTCGACCTAGTCAAACGCCTCGTCCAGACTGAAAAACGATGGATCCCCACGTCGCCGGGGTACAGTCTCTACCTCCGACCGACCATCATCGGTACGCGACCAGGTACGTCCCCCCTCTCTTCGGCTCGACCCAACCTATGACGTTGACATTGACACCGGACGGCTATGTACCAGCACTCGGCGTCGCCGCCTCCGACCACGCCATCCTCTACGTCCTCGCCTCCCCCAGCGGACCCTACTTCCAACGCCCCATCTCCCTGCTCGCGGTAAGCGACGCCGTGCGCGCGTGGCCAGGCGGCACCGGCGGCCACAAATTCAGCGGCAACTACTCCCCAGGGTTCCTGACCCAACGCGAAGCAGCAGCCCAGGGCTACGACCAAGTATTGTGGTTGTTCGGCAAGGACAAACAAGTCACGGAGGCAGGGGCGATGAACTTTTTCGCCGTGCTCAAGCGGGCGGGTGGAGACGGTGCGTGTTTTCCATGGTTTTCCGGGAGTCGGATTGAAACGAGATTGATCTCAAAAACGTGGACTGACGCGGCGATGTGTGGACTTTTGTGGGATAGGTTTGGATGTTGTCACCCCAGCGTTGGACGGGACGATTCTCCCGGGCGTTACACGCGCCTCGTGCCTCGCCCTCGCTGCGGACCCCGACTTCCATGCGTCCATCCCTTCCTCCTCCTCCTCCTCCTCCTCTTCTACGACCACAGGGACGACTCTCTACCCCACCGAACGCACCTTCACCATGGCCGACCTCGAACGCTGGTCCACCGACGGCACCCTCCTCGAAGTCCTCAGCGTCGGCACCGCCGCGATCGTCGCCGCCGTACACCGGATCGGGTTCGAAGGACGGGACGTCCACGTGCCGACGTACCCATCCGACGCGAACGGGTTGGGCCCCGTAGGGAGGGCGCTCAGGACCAGGATAATGGCGATTCAGGAGGGTAGGGTTGAGTACGAGGGTTGGGGGGTCGTGTGTGAGTAGTGCTGCAGGGCGTTGGGCGTGATCAGATTCAAAAGACGAAAAATGTAAAAACATATCACCTAGTTATCGCGAATGACGAGTTTCCATATCCGTCCAATGGTCCGTGCGCGTGCACTCGATATATAAGGCTCGTGCATAACCCCCACTCTTTTTTTTCCCCATCTCTTGTGCTCGGGCATGTACTGTCGCCAGTGAGGTTTCTACCGAGGCACAGTCTTTTGCTGATTGCAAATTACACATCCGAACCCGTCTGTTAGCTTCGGCTCTCAGCAATTTTTGGCAACCCCCCCCCATAGTATTGTTTTGTTTGTTTCAAGGTTGAGATTCTGGTTCCATGGATGTGTGGATGTGTACTGCGGGGAGCATAATACTATCTGTTGCATACTCCCTTGGATGAAAACTGTCAAGTTGTAGACTCCAGAAGAAAAAAAGAAGCCATCTTTTAGATGATGGGTGCAAATACACAAGTCTCATGACAACAATTGATAGAGGATGACAACAAACCAGAACATAAGATGTTCTCGAGACTCAAATACAGTTACAAATCATACCAATCATACACATGTTGTTCATTATGGTACATACATACTTGCTTGGAGATGCTCTCTCCGAAAGCTGGCAATCATGGCCAAAAAAACAAACCTCCAACTCTAGTGGCATACGAATCTCCAAAACATTGCAGTGCGATCGTCCAAACAACCTGCCTCCGCCCACTCCGCGCAAGCTCTCTCTCTCTCTCGTGGTTTCGGGTGCGTTCGTCAATAGCACATGACGCTCTCCCCGCGTTCCTTGTCGAGCTGCCTGATCTTGTTCTGCAATACGACAACGGAAGGTGCGTCAGTGCTTGTAATGGAGAAGCGGTTGGGTATGACCCATGAATGGAGGACGAGAGGAAACAAGCAAAGAAAGAAAGAGAAAAGCAACGACCCACCTCGAGGGTAAACAAGTGAGCGTCGTGCGACGCCGGCGCAAGCGCACGCATGCTCTCTGCAAGTTGGTAGAGATAGTCCTGTGTGTGCGTGCGAGATCAGTATGTCACCATTTTCGTTTACCAGATATGACAACAAGGCGGAGGATGGAAATGAAGGAAACGTGCCTTGTTGCGACCCGAGGGCCCAACCGAACGCCATATATGCGTTGCGAGGGCATCCAGGGGTTCAGAGCGGACTGTGAGCGGACAGTTGAGACTCGAAAACCGTCGACTCGATCTGCGAGGGGGGGGGAATTGAATTTGGACGCACCGAAAGAGGGATTGTCCGGTCGGCTGATATAGCACTGCAGGATGCAAAAGTCATGTTATCACGCGTCCCGACCTGAAAAATAAGAAGGGATGGTCACGCACACATGCTTCGTGTATGATGACTCTCTCCATGCCGCTGTCCATGGTGTATACATCCAGCGTTTCCACCGTGTAGTCCTGCCACCACGCGTGTCATATGAACTCGTGGTACGAGGGGAGGTGGAAAGGGAACACACCGTCTCTCGGTTGTCTATGACAACGCATCGTTAGCTCGAGATCCGGAAGATGGAGGTGGGACGCCGCACATAGGTAATCACGTACTTCGGCGACGTGCGCCGGGTCTATAGTAAATGCTACCCCTGTTCGCCGGCCGTTATCAGCATGTCCGACATCATGATACACGCAGAAGGAGGGGAAGGGTGTACTTACCCCACACGATGTCCTCGTCCGGAAACGCATCCTGTTCGACACCATGATGAGTAAATTTGCCTCTCCACCCCGTTCCCCGGGAGGGGTAGGAGTTTGACACGCACATATGTACAAACTTGGTCCCAGTCTTCTTTGTGAATGATCGTTACCACACGTCCCGGATTCTTGGGGTGCATCAACTGCGTCACCAGAGAGTCTCGAGCTGTCGGTGTGAGGGAGCCTACCTCTGGTGTTCCCCGATGGTCGTACGATTTCAAGGCAAAGCGGCGGACGAACCCTTTCAGGAAGCCGGGGACTGAGGTGGTGTTAGGGTGAGGGTAAGATGATATCCAGTACCAGGGAAGCAAACGCTAGGGCTTACCCTGGGATATCACATATGGGGGAGGCTATCGACCGCCGAGTCCTCGGTTCAGCTTGTTCAAGTACCAACAGATCCGAGAAAGACCCACCTTGAAGATGAGAGATCCGTATCCAAATACGACGAATGGAGAGGCAGCCATTGTTCTCTTTCTCTCTCTTCCAAGTCACAGTTGCGAAGACAGGTTCGACTCCACTATATAAATACCCTTCCTCTGGACGTGGACGTAATCCGATAATGACAGTGCCCTTCCGACCCGGCACCGATGCAGTCCCCATCGCGTGTTCAGATACCAGTTCGGTTTCGTGTGCGCGATACGCCTAGGTTGATGTCAAACTAGGGAGCATACTTAAGTTTGCGCCCTCCTTTCCTTCGGCGTGCCATGGAGCAGACCGCAATGGAACACCACCTGTTTTCGTGGCCACATTCTGCCGAACCCATTCCAATGTTCATTTCTATGTAAACGCACACGATAATCGGCAGCCTACTCATTTGGAAGGAGGTACCATCAAGGTGAGCATGCACAAAAGGCATCATGATGTGGCTGATTGGCACTTTGTTCTATGTTCATTTTCCCCTTGTCAGTAGGAGCGTATCGATGATCAAAGGAGGTCACGGTGTTATGCAAATCGACGTTTCTTCGCGCGAATATCGCCGAGGTGAGGAGGGCCTGTCTGAAAGGAAGGGTCCCATTGGACCACGTCTGATCGTGAGTTACGCGAGCGTAAATTCAAGCTGCGGAAAGTACCCACTGCACTTCGTAGTGTCTCCGTTCCTTCCACCAGTGGTTGCGCTCATTGTTCCGGGATACGGTAACTAACTCAGAAGCACATTGTACTTCCGGGTACCTGCAAATACTGACGTCACTGTGTCCACACAATAGCACCCATTTGGATGTGTGACTTCATCGATATGATCAATGGGGTCCTTGAGTCCGACCCGGGACCTTTACCAACCTTTATGGCGGTATTGTGCACAGCCGAGCCGAACCGTATCCAAGTTGCACATTCATACAAACTCCATCTCGAAGGCAGTGTTTGAAGAATCACTGGTGTGCCGGTGGAAAGCCACAAAGCCATGGATGGCGTCCCCATAGCCATGGATATGGCGG
The DNA here is from genome assembly GCA_038092875.1 of Lanmaoa pseudosensibilis. Taxonomy (NCBI): domain Eukaryota; kingdom Fungi; phylum Basidiomycota; class Agaricomycetes; order Boletales; family Boletaceae; genus Lanmaoa; species Lanmaoa pseudosensibilis. The sequence continues at coordinate 14,348 of JBBPRF010000176.1, forward strand.
GTCATCCAGGGTAGAGTGTCGCATGGAAACATGTGTGATTGGTTGTTCGGTCTTCCGGATTCGCATGGACACTACGTTGATTAGACCTAACTGACAGTGTCGTGTCATTGATGGTGATAACATACATAGTCATTTATCATGTGCCCGTTGTCACTGTTCGGGAGAGATTGTTTTCCAAAAGTGCTGTAAACCGTGGTTTCCACTGGTCGTCGTCAAGTTGTGATCGTTCCTGAAGGTTTCTAGTAATTGAATGGACGGCGAACCTTTCATCGTCGTTATCATCTGATGGGGCATGTTCGGGCATCAAGCTTCAAGGGTGACTCGGATGCTTGATTGACTGCGGAGCAGCGGCTGTCTCTATTCTAAGTGGGATGGAGGAGTTGATGTTGTGGTGGGAACTGGTTGAGGATCGATCAGTGGCTGTGCTCTTACCGGTGCTCGTCTGAGAAGGAATTCACACGGGGTTGTTTTCGACATGTAAGTGCATACGGAGATGCAGTGAGAGAGGGATTATTCGAACTAACATTCAAGATAAATGCTCAATCACATGGTAAACGTTATTTATCACTGTCCTCTTCAGGCAAGTTGGCCACACGGCAATTTACTCTCGAATACACATATTCGGTCGTCCATAGGCTCTATAGCATCTTACACGACCACGGAATTCAAAAAAAAAAAGGATATCGTTCGAAACATAGAAAACACATTCTGACCAAAGACCAAATTCAAACCTTTTTTTTTTTTTCGTCGGTCCCCCCTCGGAATTCCGAAATAACAAATTTTAATTTCATGCTCGGCCATCTCGGAGAAGATTTTATTGGACCCTATGAGTCAAATGATCATTTTGTTGAATTCCGTGGCCTTATAATGGACGCCATGTATGTGAGAAACCCCCGTGAGCAAAAGAAACCTTAAATAAGAACCCCCATGTCCTAATGCGGTGAGCCAGAGGGAAGGATGCAGCCAAGATGCAGCAGTGCGACGCTCGGTTTCTGAATAGAATCACCCGTTGAGGGCAAGCTGTCATCGGAGTTTGGTCAGGACGGTAGCAAGGGGACGCAAGCTTCTGAAAGAGAGGTGGATGGCCGACCAGCAAAGCAGATGGCATGATTTATGAATATGGCAAGGTCAGAATTTAGAAGCCTCAGACTGGAAGATCAGGTTGCAATTTGTGACCTCGCCATGATAACGCGTAAACTACTTAGCCTGCTAATATCATACACGAACTTCTATTAGTACTGTGCGAACGGTGTGGTAGATGCGGCGGCCCCCAGTGGCTCTTCAAACACTGTTACGCTGCCATCTAGCCCCCGTTGCGGTCCACTTGGTTCGGAACCTCTTTCTCCTCCGGAGTATTCACTTGAGTGAGTTGTCCTCACCGTGTGTGTGCTACAGACTTAACAGTGGTGTTCTCAACAAACTCGGTTATTCATTGCACAAAGGCAAGCTATGCGGGAACACAGTGTAAGCTCTGACTGCCCCTCTGGTCTCATGGGACTATCCTTACTACGAAACACCAAAAATGAAGAAGGCCCTCGGGCCTCGGTCGATCAGTCTTATCGCAGGCGCCCATTGATTTACCACCTGACAATCAGCGAATCTGAGTCGTTCGCTGTACGTTTCTTGCGGTATCGTACTTCATGTCGTTTCCTCAGGAAAGTTCGGAAGGTGATCAGAACCATGGAGCAACTGAGCCAACAAACATGAAGTCGGGATGACAGAGGCATCTCCTTTATGTGTAGAAAGACAACTTCCCTATCCCTCAGCCATCAAACGAAGCCTCGAACCCTGATGGTTTATACTAGTACCCCCGCCTCGGTTTCTTATCTCCGTCCCTTGCCTCATTTTTACTTCCTTGTCGCAGCTCTTCATAAACGACTTCATAGTTCACCATTCCTCATTTCCGTCAAGCAACCCATACCCTCGGATATGGTCTAATTGGACAACCCTAGATACGCGGCGGTGCTGCCCCCTTCGACATATCCATAGCTAGTCTCATATCCGATTGTCGCCTACCGCACCATTTCTTCATCTCCGATCGATTAGATTTCGGTATGTATCTTTACCCGTTCACTGGCTCGATGCATCACAGGTACTGCGCACCCACAGTAAATGTCCGTTTTTAAACGCACACAATGATTGGCAGCCCTCTCTTTCGGAAGGAGGTGCCATTAAGGCGAGCATGCACGAAAAGCATCATAATATGGCTGATTGACTCTCTATTCTGCGTCTCATTTCCTCTTTACCCCTGGTAATGTGTCAATGGTCGAGGTAGGTATTATGTAAACCGGCGTTCCTCCGCGTGGACACGACCGAGGTGGAGAGGAGGGTAGACAACCAGGTGTTTTGGCACAACCGCCGATTCACACCGGGATACCACCCGGTATGGTGAGCATGCACGTGGTCCACTTCTCCCTGGTCAACACCTAATTCTTCAGTCCTCGCAGATCCTCGCCCAACCTCGGACCCCTCGGCATGATATACTGCTCGAAAGCCTGAGGGTGAGTGGGCTACCCAAATGCTTCACACGCACTGGTAGTCATAAACATGTGCGCTTGAATGCTATCAGGAACACCGGCTCGCACATCGTGCAAGCATCAATCAACAACAAGAAGAGCTGACGAGACAAATGTGGGGTCTTAGCAACCGGTCAAGAGAGATATAAGACCGACTGACCGAATTGCAAGGTATGACTGCGAGAGAGTCAACATATCCGGGCCTGGGGAGCTGAGCTATCCCCACGCCCAATCTCATCACGGCGTCTGCAGTGCAGGTCTCGGACCTCGACCAGGTGCGTCTCCCTGTCGAAGCTAGGCTCTGTCAGAGTGGTTCAGACTCGGACTCGAGTACACATTGCATCACGCCCCCCAGATACCGCGCGAGCGGAGGAAACTAAGTGATGTTCGTGCACTGACAAACGTGGCGAACGACGTTCACGGCAGATACGTACCACGATTACGACGCCTCCCAGGTTTGTCAAAGTATTATCACTAGTAGTCACAGTGAGGGACTACAGACACAAGTGCATATTGTACGGATCCGGCACTCTGCAGCATTTCCGGGGGTAGTATTGTATCGAACTTCAAGTTGGCCGTTGGGTATAACGCACCGCGACGGCGACTGAGACGTCTCCGTCAGCGATACAACCAGATCCGCGGGGGTCGATCAAAGGGCGTGTTGCAGATTTATAAAGATACAGTACTATACTTATGATCAGCGATACCGACAACATTGTAAAGAGGGTTACAAGAGGACTCGAGAAATTGACGGGACGAAGGGGAGTCCGACATGAAAACCACAATAAACATGCGCGTTCGCGTTCCAAACGCGGTAGACGCGCGGGTCTCGAATGTTCATCAAAGAAATGATTAGAAAGCTAAAAGGAATGCAGGAGAGAATGGTAGCAACTGAGTGTCGTACTTATAACTAATAGCAGCCATTAAAGCACGTCTAGCATCCGTGCATTGTCTATCAGCACGTTCAACGGCGTGTTTTCCTGTATCTGGACGGTGATCATACTCCCCGAAGCGATCCTCCTGTATTCTGCCACGTTTTGGCGGGTCGGTGTAAATAACAGTGCACCAAACGGTTGTCTCAATCGAGCGACAAATCGGAGGGCTCGCAGACGCTTGTCAGTCTGTGATAACGACGAGGGGGGGAGGAGAGATGCCACATCCCGCAGGGGTGGGGCAAGCCGTCCACCAAATGGCAGCCCAAGGCGGGAAACGAGCCGCGACGCTCGCGTTTGCTTGGCTGCAGATATGATGTTGGAAGGGCCAGGGAATGATGGCAACTCGCCCACCAAAGAAGACTGAACATCTATACTCTGCTTGGATGCTATCTCTGCTACACTTCCGAGAGGCTGTCGGTCGAGGAGAAAGTCGATCCAAGGGTGAATGAGGTAGAGAGAATCCAATCGGGAGAGATCCTCTTTGGTCTTGATCTCCACAATCCCAAGCGCAGCTGTTTGTGCACGAAAAACACGCTCCGACTTGCTCCGAGAAATCGATACTGGCCCGAGTTTGAAAGTAATGCACGGAAGCTTCATGCGTTGTCCGGCGAATAATAGTATGGGGAGCTCATTGAGTCTGTCGTACAACTCCATAGATAAGGTGAAATTGAGTGAAGAGGCCTGCAATCTGGCAGCGATCATATCCATTTCAGCATCTTCAATGGCTGGCGGAATGTGTGTCGTCGGCGACTGGCTAAACACGGTGATATTAGCAGGGAGGCAGCTGTTGAAGCTGCCACATCTCCCTGTCCACGCAAGGATGCTTGTGTCTCCGGAGCTCGTGAGTAGCTGCGCCAAGAGTCGCCCGAGTGCCTTATCCCCTTCACCATATACAATCGGCAAGGAGGCGGAAAATATTCCAAGTAACGAGTATGCTGCATCCTCGACAAGGGTTGTCTGTCGTCGCGAAGCTAGGCACAGCTTTTCCCGTATGTCGTCCAAGCCTGGTTGGAGTGCCATCAAGGCTCGCGCCGAGACGCCAGTTGCTTCCTCCATCTCCGAGATGATCTCCTGCGAATCCTTGTGGTTTGGAATATCGAGGTCCAGGTATGGAGTCCAGTCTTCGGTATAAAATCGGACCACTTTGGATGCATGATACTCCTGGAACGTCCATGCACGAGTGTTCCAAACGCTCTTCACCAGATCGCCACGTCGCGAGGGAGAACGAATGCCACGGAGGAAAACGATCGTCATGGCGGAACCCTGATACCACTTGAACATGGCAACCAGGGCTTCTTGGAGCACGAAGTGATCTGTTTTGTTGATACAACATGCGTCACTCCATGCCCAGTGGAACCCGGCATCCCGCACGATCTTGCAGAACATTTGTAGCTTGTCATGAGTAGGAGACTCATCGAGCTCGTACACCACGATGTGTATGACTTTTCCGAACAGAGGTTCATTTTCTTCCCATTTGTGCGAAAATGTGGCATAACGGTAGTACTGCGCAACTTCTTGCTCGATACGAGCGTGGTCAACGTGTGTGGTCATAGATGTGATCAGCTCTGTGAAGACTGGTAACGATTCAAATGCAGCAGCTTGCTCAGATTTGTTGCAGAGACGACCAGAAGTGGTGTTGATAAGCACTCGCGGCGATTCGCGAATAACATCCTGAATGGCCCCGCGAATAATTCCTTTCGTCGTGCTGTACTGGCGACAGCGCTCTACGAGATAAGATCAGTAAATGAACTCTAGCATGAAGTCGTCACCCTCACCACGAATCTCCAGATCAGGTGACCGGGACGTCTTCAAGAGCATCGTCTCGAAAGCATCTAACGCATCTTTATGATGTCCTGCCCCATGTGATGCCACATACTTCCTCTCGTAGCCAAATGGCGATGATGGATCAAGAGTAATGACCTAACAATCTCCATCAACAAGTGTAGACTCGGGTACGACTAAAATGACATGCCTCATTTGCATCGTTTAATGCATCCTCCCACATGCTGCTCGCCGCACGCGCCTTGCTTCGCTTCACAAACAGGGCTTGTGGGGTAGTAGGATTCAGGGACAGTGCAGCCGAATACCGGGAGATGGCTTCTTCATATTGCCGAGCCTTCATTGCAGCATCTCCAAGGTCCTCCAGCTTCCCGCAGCAACGAGATTTGAAGTCTGACATAGACCAGTTACACGGATGTCACCTATTTCGTAGGTACGATCACTCACCGAGAACCCATTCCAACTCCTTGTCTTGTGTCTCCCGCACCATTTCGTAGAAACACTCAGTGGCGTCCGTTATGCGGTCGACCGTTTCGAGACGCTCACATAAGGCTCGATATATCGTGAATCTCGGAACCTTGAACTGGAAATCAAAAAGTTAATTTCACGATACAAGTCAGCGGACGGACACACTTACTCCACCAGCAGTTGTCAAGGCATTCTTCCACGATATATCTATCAGTTTCACTTTTGCCCACTCCATCAATACGCTCTCGTGGCCCCATGCAGACAACGGATCGAGTGTTATTACCTAATGGTTTTGCGTCGGCAAGATCAGTCCTGCACAAGACAGAAATGACGTACCTGATTCGTATCATCTAAAGCGTCCTCCCATAACTCCCTAGCCATATTTACTTTGCTACGTTTGATGAAGATGTCTTGTGGGATGGCGGGATTGAGGGATAATGCGGCTGCATACTGACTAATGGCATCGCCGTGTCGTTGGGCATCCGCTGCTGCATCTCCGGAACACACTAGCTTTTCAGCGCAGCGCTGCTTGACTTCTAAAAGAGAAAGGTCAAATAAATGCCACCCGCCTGACATACGCGACTCCTCACCAAGGACCCATTTAGCCTGTTCACTATGTGCGTCTATTTCCCCTGCCAATTCGCTCACCATTAGTTGCAAACACTCGATCACGTCCGTCACGTGCTCGATCGTTTCGAGATGTTCACAAATGACCCGATAAATTATAAATCTCGGAAGCATGAACTCCAAAACAGCAGAGTGTCAAATCCACGAGGGATACCAGAGTAAAAGAAGGCACTCACACTGGCTGGGGTAACCAAGGCATCTTTCCACGAGCAACTCGCCAGTGTTGCTTTCGCCCACTCTTTGAAAAGTGGCGATGGTGTCACTGGATCGAGGGTCGCATGAGGCGTCGGCACGCTACCGTAACGGGCTGACTTCGAGACTACGTCACCGTCGCTTTCGGGAGTAGCGAGACATCGCTGAGTGAAATCTACGGAAATAAGTTGAATACATGGGAACAAACCGGAAAAGAAAACCTACCAGAAACCCACTTCGTGATGGGTTTACTCGTATACACCTCTTCATGAAAGGTATTAACCATGTTGAGGAGAGTTTCGCTTGCATCTTTCATGCGACCTGCTACACACAGGGCTTCACAAAGACGTTGTTGTATCATGATGCCGAGCTCATCAAACTCCCATCCAGATATCTGTCAAAGACAGTGACCGATTTGGATATATCACAAGACTGTCGGAACAAAGCTTACCAATGAGATCAACAGCAGTGGTCGACTTCCGTTGTGTCGCATTTGGGTTCGTGCACGCTCAAATGACTGTATCGCACCCTGGTAGTCGCTGCTCTCCATGCACGACTTTCCAAGGAGAAGGTACATGTAGGCCTGCTGGAAATATCAGTGGTGACGTTGCTGTGTGGTGACATGTCATGCACGTGCCTGGACAACATAGCATATTGAGTTGAAGGGGCCCGTAGCGATAAGATCATCTAAGCGCGATATCGCATCGTCGTACTCTCCGGCCATACACACGATGATGGCCTAAGTGATATAATCAGCTGCGGGGAAACCAAGTTCGAGTGCATGGGATACACACCTTGATGAGAAGGAGAAAGCTAACATGAGTTGAATGGAAGTACTCGAATGCAATGTCGCACGCTCGATATGCCTCGTGCCTTTTCCCCTTACTAACAAGTGCTGCACCCATTACAATGTAGCCAGTGACGGAGGGTTGAATTTTGATACACTTGGTGTAAATTGGCATCAGTGTAAGCATGTGGGAAAGCAGAGCAGCAAAGACCTTTTTGGCATCAGCGATCGCCGCGTCCCAGTATTGTAAACGAACTCGCACGAGAGCTCGACTAGCGAGTACATGATGACTTGGACTTGGACAATCAACGATTTCCTGCGTCAATAATGCATCCAGGTTCGTGAACTGATCGTGAGTCCACGAATGGAGTGCAGTGTAGTCGATATCAATTTCTGGTTCCTGGAATGTGCATGTGGGGTGTAGACGAGACAATGGGATGGAATCCTATGTGGAAATATGGTGAATTGGCAGTAAATTTAATCAGATACGCCGTAATCCAATGGTAATACACGATACTTACAGTGATGCGGGATAGACTTTTGATGGTGATTTTCCCGTCCTTTCCAACAATTGCTAGCAATGGGTCATTTGGAGAGACTGCGATTGAACATATGTCTTGAGCGTGTTGGATGAGACCGAGCTGGGCGTGTGTCGACGTGTCCCAAAACGAGACAGTATGGTTTGCACAGTATGCGATGAATTCACCGTGGTGCGACAAGGCAATGGACGAGGAGTTATTGGTATTGGGAGCTGGCCATTCCGAGACTGCTGACCCGGTAGATGCTTCGATTTGCTTGATTTTACTTTCGGATATGATGAAGAGTCGATCGTTTGACCAGAGGAGACCATTGTTGCACCACGGGGTTGCTCTCGCTGGTTTGTCCATGAGTAAGCAGCCGCCGTTGCTGTCGTAGACTCGAACGGAATCAGGAGTGGCCGTCGCGATTCGATCACCTTGCGGCGAGTATTTCGCAGCTCTCACAGAACCCTCGCCCGAGGGGAGACCGGTCATTCGTTCGCGCGTTGTGATGTCCCAGATGGCAGTAGCTGTGAGGAGTGATTCAGATGCAACGACGAGCCGAGTCGAGTCGGGCGAGAAATCGACTGCGTCGATAACACCGCCATTCTTGAGCGTGAAGACTTTTTCGTATGACTTTGCGTCCCATACGATCACGTCGCCCCAGGCTGTCCCCGCTGCGATCCATCTGCCATCCTTCGAGACAGCCAGACAGTTGATTCCGTTCGCTGCCATTGTTGCCATTTGTTTTCCGTCTTTCACTCGCCACACTCGAACCTTCTTTTTGTCGCCGCCCACGAGATACTCCCCATTTGCTGTAAATGTCACTACACACAATAAGTCACCACCGTCGATTTCGATGAGCGAGGAGCGCTCTTGTCCAAGGATCAGCATCAACGCAGCTCCATCTTGTTAGTACGCACCAGTCATTTTCGACGACGTGGTAACTGTAGCGGAGAAATGGATAGAGTCAACGAACAAGCTGTGGTCCGTACAGTGCCGCTTTCCTCGCATCATTTCCCGGTGCGCACGTGCTCTGTTTTCGGCGCTTGTTCACACCCACCCGGGGCATCGCAACTGGTCGCCGATTCATGGGTTCTCTTGACCATGGAGATTGGGTGGAGACGGCCAAGTTCGAACCCACAAATTAACCCCTCCAACTCTAAGACCGTCGTGATGACCGCCTCCTCGCCGACATCCCCGGTCAGTGACTCAGTGTCGACTCATGGTGCGACACTACTTTCGCTTGGCCAGATAATGGCGAGCGCCTCTTCGCCTTATCTGAGGACAAATTGTGCAAATTGATGTGTCCACCAGCACAGTGGTGTCGGGATGGACAGTACACGAAAAAGGCGAATCCGCACACAGCGCCCTGGGGAGGAACGGAGACTTTGTCGTGCACTTTAAATATTCCAATATTCCACTGTTTCGTTTTAAGACACGTCGACGCACTCCCAGTTTGGTCGAGTCATCAAACTCCCTCATAACACCGACTCTCTAGACGACCCATTTCGCGCAATCGTTGGAAACAGTGGCAAGATTACTATCAGTAGTCTGCGCGATATCCTTCCTCATTCTTCGATTTTTCCAAGTTTCGCCTTGCGATAACGGCGAGTACCCCCCATTAGTACCATTATTTTCCTTGTCAAGCACGGCGAGCTCGCAAAGACAGAAACATTATTCACCAAAGAAATCACTCACTCCGGAAGTCCAAACAAAACTTCCAAATTGCACACATTCCCACTCAACCTCACCTTCGCCATGAAATCATACCACTCAGTGATTTGCCCTTCCGTCGCTCTCGACAGCGAATAACAATACATGGATCTCTTTCGACGTAAGACCGCTATCGGCTTCTGGCGGTGTGATGAGACATGTCTTCCATGCAAAGGCGGGTTCCCTCGGTATCGTGGACATCAAAACGACAGGAGATCTCTTCCCGATTGGAATCGTCGTATCTCATACACACTTTAATCCACTTTTTACTGGTCGACCACCTGTCGGAGGTATAGTAGAGACAGATCCCGAGAACACAGACAATCAGTACCCCTCATTAGGCGAGGTCACACCGCCACTCTCTGTCCCCCCTCCCAATGTTAAACCAACGAAGAAGCGCGAGTCTTGTTTCACGCTTTAAGCAACCGTTTGCTGCGCAATTGGCCAACCCGCCACGAGATACAGTGTTGTTTCTGTCCCCTTTGCCTGTGTCGTTGGCGGACAAGCAGACACAAGCCCTGTGGCTGCTTGTGCGTCTGAGGCAGCGGTTCGGTGGGCTTTTCACATCACCCGTCGCAACGTGGCGGGAATACGGGTTGCTGCGGATTGCATATCGCTGTCCAGGTGCAGGAGAACATACCGTTGAATGAGCTCGTCAACACTGAATGCATGTTTGGCGTGCTATGGCGATGGACGCATCGATCATAATGGGTCTGATCTGCTACTAGATACAGACAGATTACCACGATAAGTCCATGATGCATCAAACGTCCCAGGATGCAAGATGTGGATTGCGCACTTGAGCCCAGGCACGGGCAAACGAATGAACTGTCTCGGACCTCTCGTTAGCGAGCAAGGAGGGGAGTTGATGCGGGGAACGAGAAGGACAGGTGAGATGTCCATCATTCCGTCTTTTGCTCGAGGTTCCCAACAGCTGTAATCGCCCCAGGAACATCCCCAAGTCAGAAGTTGCCCGCCTTGACCCACCGACCCGCCTTGATAACAAACTCAAAATTCTTCGGGGCTTCGAACGCGACCCCGATCGTAGTACTCCCGAAACAGAAGTGGGGGTGGAACGCCACTGACGTTCGGTGCGAAGGGCCTCGCGGAGTAAGTAAGATTTGCAGTTCCGTATTCGGAAGGGTGGCTCGGGCGTGCGGCTGCTTAGTACAAAGTCAAAGTTCACTCGACGGGCACCATACTAATGAGACCATATCGCCATGGTCCGAGGAGTGCCGCATCCGCTCGTTGAGCACGAACAGGTTCTGGAGATGGTCAACCATGTATGGGGATGCCAAAAACAGCTCTCCTGGGCTTGTGCTGGATGTGGGTGCGCACTAGGATGACCGTGACTCTGGGGACGAGGTGGGTTGCGGTGCAGTGACTGTGCGACACGCTTACTGGCAGTGCGAACATTGCTCAGCTTTGAGCGGACATTTTGCGAACTGGTAGTCTCCGCTGGTCACTTGACCTTCCTGACATATCTCGAGTGCATTGAACCAACCCATCTTATGTATTAAGCGAGTCTAAGGGTGGGAGGCGTTTTGACTTTTTGAGGTGGTGTTCAGCCACGGCACTCCCTATGGCGTCTAGGAGATATGCACGTCGGTTTCGGAAGGTTTGTGGACCCAGCGAGTGTGTGGGATGATCCATTCGCTAATGTGCTTGAGAGACAGATCTTTATTCCGACTGATCACGTTTGTGAAAAACTCTTGTACCCGCGCTGCTTCTCAAAGACTGTCTTGTTCCGTGATGGTCAGGCGACTCAAGGCTGGCATGGATAGTTCTAAGCGGCTACCCGATCCCGGCGACCAAAAATTGGCGACGACACAAGCTAAAAGCAGGGATGTCGTGGGAGGTGAGTCTGAGCTTGTCGTTCGAGTTTTTCCCTGACTTGGGCCCGTGAGCAGAGACGACAAGATTTCAACATAAAAGCAAAGGTCGTTTCTCAACCTCCTACCTAACGATGGTCGTCTCAGCCTTTGCTGCGTTGACAATTGCTATCGCGGTAGCGTCGACCACGAAGGCTGTCAACTCCCCGGATCTCACCTTACCCCCTGGTGCTGTGGTGTGTTCTCTGGCGAGATTCACGAGAGGAGATTGCTAACCAACCCAGTTCATCAACCCCCTCGAATACAATGTCGTGGGTGCAAACTACACCCAATGGCGTACAAATAACTCTTTCGTGGGTTTCAATCCCACGGACACGACCCCACCCGTCATCCAAGTCTTTGATCCCTCCTTCCTCGATATAACAGGTCCGAATGCAACTATTCGGCTTGTCGCCTCGAACCCTGGTTTCGCTTTTGCTCACGAAGCGCCAATCTATGTGCCCGACCTCAACGTCGTGTTCTTCTCCAGCAACGATGGCGGTCCCCCCGGCTATAATGGCTGGTACAATAACAGCGTCGTCTCGATGCTTAACATGACGGAGGTCGACAATGCCCTTGCTGCTACTACGGGTGGAGTCAACATACAAATCCAGACCGTGAGCAGGATTTACAATAGATGGCACCAGGAGGAAATCGCTCACATTCGTCCAGCTAAACCTATCTGACACTGTGCAGATGGTCAACGGAGGCACGGGCCCATACAAGGGAGATCTTCTCTTTGTCACGTCAGGACGTGCCCTTTTGCCTCCTTCGGTGGTACTCGTAAACCCGAGCCCACCATTCAATACCACCGTTCTGCTGGACAACTTCTACGGCAGGCAGTTCAACTCACTGAACGACATCAAACTGCTGCCTGGCACTGATATCATGTTCTTCACGGACCCCTCGTGAGTTCTCCATTGACCTGGGGGGACGGGCAAGGCTTACAGACTCATTCAGATACGGCTGGCTGAATGGATTCCGTCCGGAGCCGATGTTACCTTCCCAGGTCTACCGCTTCGATCCATCGACTGGTCAAGTCCGAGTTGTCGCCGACCAATTCGTGAACCCAAATGGCATCGCCTTTGCCCCTGACGGCAGAACTGCATTCGTGTAAGCAGGATACTGATACCTCCCGCTGAAATTTGCGAGGATTCACAACATAAATGTTCAGGACCGACTCGGGTCTAGCTGGCGGCTTTTTGGGAAACAATCAAACGTATCCCGCTACAATGTGGGTTCCTTTGGACACCTTGTTCTCAGCTCTCCTCACTGTGCTGCAAACAGCTACCAGTATGACGTCGACCCAGTGACCCAGTCGTTCGAAAACCGTCGTGTCTTTGCCTACAGCGATTCTGGCATCCCAGACGGCATACAACTCGACACGAACGGCAACGTGTATGCAGGGTGTGGGGATGGAACGCACGTATGGGACTCCGTGGGCACTCTCATCGGAAAATTCTTTTTAAACATCACCTCGGCCGAGATGATGTTCACAAAGTCTGGCCTCCTTATTTTAGTTGAGGAAAATGTATATCTAGCCAACATCCAGGCCCAGGGTGTCGACTTGGCTGCATACTAGTCGGAGATCGGGTATGCTGTTAGGTTTCGGAATGTCTCGTAGACGAGATATGGTATTATCACCGAGGGGATGGACCTACGTTGAGAAAACACATGTATGCTCTTGTACTTACAATTGATAATTGACAAGTGGCTGACCTTGCTCCGGCGGAATCGATGGAAAACCGACATCGCGTGCGCACGGGATTAGAACCAGATTCGTGTCACTTGCTAGAGGGATGATGTGGGTATTGGCAGGAACGGACCCGACTCACCTGAGTTTCACTGGCAGACATGAATATATTACTTTCTTCAAGAGGCCACGTATGTGGGGTGTCGACGATGTACGCCTCTGCAAGTGGAAATCGTGTGCCAAGAAGATCAAGATCGAGGACGCAGAGCGCACTGGCTCGGACTGCTAGCGGCCTCCCTCTCTTAGCTTGTCCGTCGAGCGCATCGGAGACCTGTTCGTCCCAGGAAAATCTAGTCTCCACAACCAGGCCCAAACTTTCAAGATCAGAAAACAGTCGTTCTGATACTTAAAGCAGACCAGGTAATCGTGGGCCTTTTATCAGTCCCACAAATGTAATTATCTTGTTAGCATTCCAATACCAGGTTATCTATCTTGGCAGATGTTGCTGCCATCAACATATTATCGTTTAAAAGCCCCATGATAGATGTACTTAAAATATTGAAATTCCCGGTGGGCGGGATCCGAAGCACTCAACTTCTTAGGTGCAACTTGATCGTGAACTCTGGGAGAGGGCGGTCACATAAACGTCAACCGCATCGCATGTGCAACTCACCGCGCACCCACATCACCTGCTTAGAATTTGTGTACAATTCCCCCGCTAATTCGTTTGCCATTTGGCGGAAACACTGACTAGCATCGGATATGCGGTCAATCGCCTCGAGGTGCTCACAGATAGCCTGATAGATCATGAATCTCGAGGTTGGGAGCTTCAAACCGACAGAATGTTAGACCCATGAGGCATGTCAGTACAGAGAAAGGTACTCACACCAACAGCGGCAGCCAAGGCGTCTCTCCACGATTCATCATCCATCAATTTTACTTTTGCCCACTCAGTCAAAACTCTTTCACAGGTCCATGGAGACGACGGATCGATTGCGATCACCTAAGGATTCTGCGTCGAGAAGACACACCAGCGTAAGACGGAAATAGCATGCCTGGTTTGCATCATCTAAAGCACCTGCCCATAAACCCATGGTGATGCGTGCTTTGCTCCGCTTAATGAAAATGTCTTGTTGGTCAGCGGGATTCAGAGACAATGCAGCTGAATAGTGGGTAATAGCCACGTCATGTTGCTGCGCGTTCGCTGCTACATCTCCGATGTTCTCAAGCTTCCCGCAGCAACGTTCTTTGAAATCTAATAAACGACGGTCAGATGAGCAGTGGCACTTGTATGGTAGGCGCAACTCCTGACTGAGAATCCATTCCACCTCGTCACGCGTGTCTCTGTCCCCTGCCAACTCACTCGTCATTTGCTGGAAACACTTGCTAGCTTGAAATACTTGGTCAACCGTCTCGAGACGTTCACAAATAGCACGATAGATCGTGAATCTCGGGGCCCCGAACTCCAAACAAAAGGATTGTTGAGCCCACGAGGTATATCAGTACAAAGAAATGGTACTCACACCAACAGCGGCAGTCAACGCAGCCGTCCACGGGCCATTGATCAATATTGCTCTAGCCCACTCTTTCAAAAGCAATGTGGGAGTAGCGGGAGCCGCATGAAGTATCGGCACATTATAGTGTCGGACTGCCTCAAAGACTATGTCACCGCCACTTTCGGAGTCGGGAGTAACGAGACATCGTTGAGTGAAATCTGGCGGGAATCGTTCAAATACATGCAAGCAAACCTGAAGAGCAGACTCACCAGAAACCCACTTGGTGATGCGTTTACTCGTATACACCTCTTCGTGAAAGGTATCCACCATATTGAGAAGAGATTCACCTGCATCCTTCAAGCGACCTGCTGTATACAAGGCTTCACAAAGACGCTGTCCAATTGTGATGCCGAGGTGATGAAATCTCCATCCAGATATCTGTCAAGGACGGTGGTTATTTCGATACATCTCAACATTGTCGGAATGAAACTTACCAATGAGATCACTAAAAGCGATCGACTTCCGTGGTGTCGCATTCGGGTTTGTGCATGCTCAAATGACCGTATCGCACCCTGGTAGTCGCTGCTCTCCATGCGCGAGTTCCCGAGGAGGAAGTACATGTACGCCTGCAGCGCTGGAAATATCAGTGGTGACATTGCCGCATGTCGACGTGTCATGTACATGCCTGAACTACGTAACATGTTGAGTTGAACGGGACCGTAGTGATGAGATCGTCTAAACGCGACATCGCATCGTCGTGCTCTCCGGCCATATACACGATGATAGCCTAAGTGATATAATCAACTGGGAGGAAACCAAGTTCGAGTGCATGGGATACACACCTTGATAAGAAGGAGAAAGCTAACATGAGCCGAATGGAAGCGCTCGACTACAATGTCGCACGCTCGATATGCCTCGTGCCTTTTCCCCTTGCCGACAAGCGCTACACCCATTGCAATGTAGCCAACGACGGAGGGTTGAACTTTAATGGACTTAGTATAAATTGGGATCAGCGCAAGCGTGTGGGAGAGCAGAACAGCAAAGACCTTTTTGGCATCGACGATCGCTGCGTCCCAGTATTGTAAACGAGCTCGCACGAGAGCTCGACTAGCGAGTACATGGTGACTTGGATTCTGAGAATCAACAATCGCTTGCGTCAATAATGCATCCGCATTCGCGAACTGATCGTGGGTCCACGAATGGAGTGCAGCGTCGTCGATATCGATTTCTGGTTCCTGGAATGTGGGATGTAGACGAGACAATGGGATTGAATCCTATATTGAAATATGGTCAAAGCAAGACAAATCAGCAGTAAGGTCGTTCGGGTCCACCGTGAACCAACAATACACGACGCTTACCGTGATGCGAGATAAACTTTTGATGGTGACTTTCCCCCCTTCTCCACCAATTGCTAGCGACGGGTCGTTTAGAGAGAGTGCAATTGAACGTATGTCTTGAGTGTGTTGGATAAGACCGAGTTGGGCATGTGTCGACGTGTCCCACAATGTGACGGTACGGTTTGTAGAGTATGCTATAAATTCTCCATGCTGCGGTAAGGCAATGCACGAGAAATCGTTGCTATCGGGAACTGGCCACTCTGAGACCGTTGACCCAGCGGATGCTTCGACCTGTTTGATTTTATCGTTGGATATGACGAACAGCTGATCATTTGACCAGACAAGACCAGAGTTGTACCGCGAGGTCACTTTTACTTTGGTGTCCACGAGCAAGCGGCCATCGTTGCTACCGTAGACTCGAACTGATTCACGGGTGGCTGTCGCAATTCGATCGCCTGGCAGCGAGTATTTCGCTGCAACCACCGGATTCTCGTGGTCGAGTGGACCAGCGACTCGTTGGCGAGTTATGACGTCCCAAACGGTGGCTGTGCAATTATCCGATGCGACGACAAGTCGAGTCGAGTCAGGCGAGAAATCGACGCCAGTAACGTAGTCATGCAGCGTGAAGGCTTTTGCGTATGTCTCTGCATCCCATACGATCACGTCGCCCCAGGCTGTCCCCGCTGCGATCCACTTCCCATCTTTCGAGACGGCAAGACACAGGACATACCCCGCTCCCATTGCTGTCCTTTCTTTGCCGTTTTCCACTCCACGTACGCTAATCTTCTGCTTGTCGCCGCTCACGAGATGGCCGCCATTGGCTGAAAATGTCACTGCCTGTATATTTCCTCCTAAGTTGATCTCGACGAGCGAGGAACGCTCTTGTCCAAAGGTCAACGTCAACCCGGTTCCAGCTTGTTACTGTTGTTAGTACGTACCAGTCATTGTTGCAGACGTGGTCATCAGCGATATAATGTGCAGTGCGATGAAAAGAGTCAACGAATAAGCTGTGGTCCGTATACCTTCTTCGCATCGTATACCCGTTGCCCTTCCTTGATATGTATGGACCAGTACATGCACGCCCCATCACCTCGTGTTTCCGGCGCTTGCTCACACCTGGATCACTTCGGGTGCATTTCCAACGAGTGACTGTTCCTGCATGAAGGAACTGCGTCACGGAAACATGAACACGAACAATTACAGTTATTTGCGAGGCAGACAAGTGAAGTCCCACACTTTATAGTTATTTCCTTGGCGGATCCAGGAAAAAGTTGGTCACTTGCAACCATCGTCCCACCTCCTTTCCATTATTTATACTTCCATGTCCAGGTAGGCGAGATACCGGATATCCCACCAGAGCAGACATATACAGCCAAGTGCTTCGACTCCCCCATTGAGGCGGGTCAAGATTTCGCCAAGGTACAATAATTAGCCTCCCTGGCGGATCTGGGCGTCGGTCGAATTCAACTTCGGTCTCGGCAGTGTGCATATGGATTGTGATTGTGGAGGGGTTCTCTACAGCACGTGTTCCAAGCCTTCACCGCCACCCCACGCACCCAATCCCCCATCGCCTTGTTCATGCTCTCTTAGTCTCGTCACCCCCCTTCGTGTCCTCCCTTTGCTTCACATCGAGCTGTCTGATTCGAGTCTGTAATGTATTGGTGAAGAGCAGTCTCGTTGGTCAGCAAGGGTCTCTGGAACGGACATCCACAACCAAACGAAAAAGCGAAGACCAACCTCAAGCGCAAACAGGTGGGAATCATAAGACGCCGGTGCGAGCGCGCGGACGCTCTCTGCGAGCTGATAGAGGTAGTCCTGTACGTCGCAGAGACCGTGCATTTGGGTCGTGGGATCATAATTGAGAATGAGAAGGGAAGAGACAGGAGGCGGGGTGTACCTTGTTCCTGCCTGAGGGGCCGACGGAGAGCCAGATGTGAGCGGCGAGGGCGTCGAGGGGTTCAGGGCCGGCTATTGTGTGGTAGTTATGAAGGCGTGACTCTGGAAGGGGAAGCTTGAAACATACTGAAGGAAGGGTTATCGGGTCGGCCTACGTAGCACTGCGGGGTACAGGAAGATCATCTTAGAATGATCACATACCACCCTGACGCTAATGGGAAGTGAAGTGGTGTACATACATATGCCTGCCGTGAGAGAGATCGGTCATTGGAGCGTCGTGACACATACAAACGGTGAACGAACGACACGTACCTCGTGTATGATTACTTTCTCTATGCCATCGTCTATGGTATATATATCCAGTGTTTCCATCGTGTATCCGTCCTGCCATTATCAAACCAAAAAAAAAAATCTCACGTGAGATGGGATGTGGGCGAGCGAGCAAGGAAGGTTCGACTTCCACTGCGGGTGAACCACGCACCTTTTCCCGGTAGTCTGCGACGCCGATATGACATTCGTTGTTGCACCATCCCGAGGTCCGAGGACGAGGACGGAGACTCACCCAAGTAATCACGCACTTCGGCGACGTACGTCGGGTCTATGGTATATGCTACGCCTGTTCACCCACCATTGTGAGCCGATCGATAAATACACTTCTTGTCAAACAAAGGCGGGAGTACTCGCCCCATACGACATCTTCGTGCGGAAACGCATCCTGTTCGACGCTGTGAATAGTGGGAGGGGTGAAAAGTGGGCACAACACGCACGGACTCGGAAAATTTGTCCCAATCTTCTTTATGAACAAGTGTCACTACACGTCCAGGGTTCTAATGATGCAATAGGTAAATGGAAATCGCGGAATGTCAGCGTCAGGTCTCAAATCCCAATGTTTCGCAAGAGAGTGGAGGATGTAAAAATGAAGGTGACGAGGCCTACTACTACTCACTTCCGGCGTCCCCCGATGGTCGTGCGACATCTGTGCGAACCGTCGGACGTAGCCTTTCAGGAAACCAGGAACTAACGTGGTATTCGTGGGCGAGCTAAGAGCATATCTGGTGTCAAACAGATAGTAATGCGTACCTTTGGATGTAACGTGTGGGGGAGGCTGTTGACCGACCGGAATCACTCGTGGTTCACCTGGAAGTTACAACGGTCGGGTGATGACATACCTTGAAAATGAGAGATCCGTATCCGAATACAACGAACGATGGGGTGGCCATTGAAGTTCCTAGTCTCTCCCGATAGTTACCCTGTAGTCAGACACGTAGTACTGGCCTATCCGATCAACTTGAATGGTCATAGTTACACGTTCGTGGTGTGCCCACGCCTATCTGATAAGGTCACGTGGCTTGCTAAGTTATTTAATCCGAGTCTTCACCATCATTGTACCTTTGGTAATGTCCTCTGTTGATGTTAATATTGGCTTCGTCTTTGAAGAGAAAGTTTTTAATCATCCTGGGCCCCCTAATATCACGCTCCGAATCTCCCCCTCCTCCTCCTGATGAATCCCGGCTGCCCACCGACACTCTAGGGTATCCAGTCTGCTTGTGCACACTTTCTTCGGGTAGCCTTGGCAGAATACAACCAAACGCTTTTTGATGATGAACACCTACTTCCCTTAATCGTTAACATCCCGAACGACCCCCACCCCGCTGACTACGTTTACATCGCCATCGACCTCTTGGCCTGTTCTGAACCTCGCGCTTAGGCTGGTGACCAGACCTTATCTATGAGGCAAGAGTCGCATTCGGTCCAGGTGCCTTCTGGTTCCTTCATCTTCATGGACGTCATCGCTTGACGACAGGCCCATGAGAGTTGTGATTGTGGATGGCTGCTAAGCAAGAAAGGAAATTCAGGGTCCATGACACTACGCTTACCAAAAACAAAAGTTGAATTCAACTCCCCACCAGCTTTTCCGAACTGTTGATGTTGGGTCCACTAACACTTACATAAGAGAGTGTCCTTGAACTGCATTCAGCATGATTGTCGAGTACTCAATCCTTCTTGGAGCAGTTGTAAGGTCTGTTTCAGCGTCAGTCGCGTCGACCTTCACTGCCCCTGCTGCAGCGTAAGCCAGTTGCCCCATGTCTCCACTGTCACAGCTCTGACACAAAACTTTCACGAATCACAGACCGACCGACACATCTTCCTTCTACGTTGGCGCCTCAAACGGCACGATCATCAACACCCCCGATGTGCCTGGCAAGGTTTTCGACCGCTTCATCCAGATCTGGCTCGAGAATACCAACTATGCGCAAGCCGTCTCAACCCCTGTCTTCCAGAACCTGGCTGCCCAGGGCATCCTTCTTAGCAGTTATTATGCTGTGACTCACCCTAGTCAGCCCAACTACGTCGCATCAGCCGGAGGCGACTTCTTCGGACTCGCAAGTGATTCGCTCACTTATATTCCTAGCAATATCTCGACAATCGTCGACCTCTTAGAGGCGCGGAGTATCAGTTGGTCATCCTACCAGGAAAATATGCCCGCGGATGGATACCCAGGCTACAACTATACCAACCCTGATAACTATACGTACTACGTGCGCAAGCACAATCCATTAGTTATCTTTGATTCGGTTAGCCAGAATGCCGTGCGTGCCGCGCGTATTCGGAACTTCAACGACTTTGCTGTTGATGTAGGTGTCGTCTAGTCATTTTGGTTAATAATTTTGCTGAACGTATACGCATAATACAGGTTGGAAACAACACCCTTTCTCAATGGATCTTTGCCACGCCTAACCTCCGAAAGTGGGTCGCTATATTTCACCAGCGCCTCGTACTGACTTTGTTACAGCGATGCACATGATACTACTATCGAGTATGCTGTTTCCTGGCTGAACTTTGGCTAGTGCCACTGCTTCAGGACCCCAATTTCAACACTCCCAAAACACTGATCTTGTTGACGTTTGACGAGTACGGCAATTCTCGATCAATAAAACTTCTCCTCATTCTTTTCCCGTAGGAACGAAACTTATAACATCAACAACCAAGTGTTTAGCCTTCTGATTGGTGGTGTTATCCCACCGAGCCTCCGGAACACAACTGATGATACGTTCTATACCCACTATTCGATGTAAGGAATACTGTTCCGGCCAGCACCATCAGCTTATGTGACTTTATTAGTCTCTCTACTGTCCAAAATAACTGGGATCTTGGCAACCTTGGCCGCCAGGACACCAACAAGACCGTTGCTAGTGCGCTCCATTTCCCTGGTATCTTTACCCCGAGTTTAACATGCATTCGCTTGACAGATGTCTTTGCCTTCGTTGCAAATGCTACCTCGTACAAAAACAACAACATCACGACTGACAACATTCCACTTCTGAACCTCACAGGCACGATTCCTGGTCCTTTGAATCCGGACTTCTACGTCCCGTACCTCGCCCCTACCGACAGCACCGGCGCCGGGGGTGGACCGACCTTTGTTGCACCAAACGTCAACCTGGCCTTGAACGCATCTACTGCACCCGCCCCGGTCAACTCGACTAATACTTCCTCCACAACGAACGGTGCTAAAGTGGGTGCAAGGGCTGGCGTGCAGGGTGTCCTTGGCGCGGCATTTGTTGTTCTCATCGCTGGTCTATCGCTTTGATCCCCAGGATTATCTCTTTTCAACAGGTGATTCTTCGCCTTGCGCCCTTCGTTTGACTTTTCTTGGACATAGCACCCATACAATAACATTGACTTCACGATCAAAATTTTGAGGTAGCCTACTAATACAATTAATAGTATTACCATCAAGTATTTTCCTCAGGTACATAAATCGACCACTTCCATCAGGATCCATCAACGCCCCAAGAGTAGACCTCACTTGAAGTTGTATTTGATTCTTGCCCTCCACTCGACATAAGCCGGCCACATCCAGTACAAAAATTGTCCTACTTTGAAATACAACGGTGTAAACACTGCCTTCTCACCCGTGTCAACCGCACGAATGCATCGGTCTGCTACGAACTCGCGTTTCAAACCGTGTTTGTTCGGGTCAGATTCGTGAATCGTCGGACCGGAGGTGCCGGGAGGATTGTCGACTGCAGAAGCGCGAAAATCGCCTTCGATGGTTCCTGGGAGGAAGAACGTAAAGGCGATTGAAGGATGTTCGATGGATAATGCTTGGTAGAGTAGCAGTGATGCAGATTTCGTGGCGGCATAGAGCGAGCGTGTCGGCGCGGGAATCACTGCTGCTACGCTCGACAACAACAGTACCGACGGCGACGATGAAGTATACGAGAGTTGGGGAATCTGTTCAGATGTTGCATCAAAGTATTTCTCAGTACAATATGATGTCCTACGAATGTGATGGCAGCGATGTAGGGACCGATGAAGTTGCCATTCACTGCAGCCGTGGCTGCGTTCACGGCATGTTGGATACCCTCCGGACTAGCTTGAGATCCGACGATGTCTGGCGCAGACATGTCTACACCTGCAACGGACATGAGTGGCTGGAGAGCGGAAACGCCCGCTGTGAGGATGAGAGTGTCGAGTCCGTGCCATGCTGTAGACACGCATGAGTACCGTACATTGCGACATCTCAAACTATACTGACCTTTATGCAGTGTCTCGCGCAACTGAATCATGTCTTGCACATCCCCACAATCCCCTCTAACACCCAGCACGCGGTCTTTGAACCCCCCTCGTTCGGAGAGCTCCTTGCATTCCTGCACCACCTCGTCTAGTTTGGGTTGTCGCCTACCTACTATGCACACGAAAGCACCACGAGAAGCGTATTTGTGGGCCAACGTTCGCCCCACACCACTCGTTGCGCCGAGGATCAGCACGCGCTCGCGTTCCGGGGAAATTTTCGACGTCCGTCGCGATTTGCGGGATTGAAAGAGGTAGAGGGTCGAAAGACCGACTGCAAGGACACCAGTTGCTGTAGATAGTGGTGAATTTTGAGCGGTTTGAAGGACTTCATTCAGTGTCTTCGAAAACATGATAGCTTAGCCCAAGTTGTTAGTCGGCTCATTCCCAACGCGTTGCATGCTTACGTAAAGACGAGTTTGCCGTGCGCTTCCGACTCGGCTTCCAGCTCAAATCTCTGCTCGGTCCACAGCCTGTTTCGCTCTTTGACAGCCTACAAGATCAAGTTTCAATGGCAAAATTTTGTTCGCCGAACGCACGTAGAGACACAGAAACTCTTGAACACTGACATCACTTGCGGTCGGTGCAAATCCTGGCCTAATCCACTTCCTAGTGGAAGAGCGCCCCCCGTAGAGTTTCATAGATCAAGCCGAGGCCCTAGCACGGTTAAGGTAGTGGTACAGGCAAGGTACAGGTCGTCAGGTTGCAAGAGGTGGATCCCGAATCCCGATGAAGAGTGGAAAGTGATTTTCGTAACACGTGACGACGACACGTCGACGCGCCACTAGAACTCGGGTGCGCCAATACAAATATGTGGCTAATTGCCGACGAGGTCAACGGCATTGTGGAATGCAGCCACATCCGAGCCTCGCCCGAATAAATATTCTCTAGAACTCGCCCACCTGTACCTTGGCTCAGTCTCGCGGGTATTCTAATAGAGCTGAGACCGAGATTCAATCTCTCTCAACAATGTTCTTTTCTGTTCTTTTCTTACTGACTTTGACTGGGTTCTTATTTTTGCAATCGTCGGCTGCTGATGCGCAGCAATGGAGATCACGTTCGATTTACCAGGTAAATTCGATACCCTCTTCGTTTTGCGGTGGATTCTCAACGATGTTGTAGGTCATGACGGATAGGTTTGCTCTCCAAGATGTTAGCAACGGTACTGCGTACAACGTTCCTTGCAATACCTCTGCACTTCAGTACTGTGGCGGTACTTGGAGAGGTATCATTGATCATCTCGATTATATCCAAGGCATGGGTTTTGATGCTATTTGGATCTCACCACCTTTTTCCAACGTCGAAGGCCAGACCCCGATGGGCGAAGCTTATCACGGGTACGTTCGTGGCGTCGCTCATGCCCTCGACACCGAAGTTGACAGATCTCGGTCTAGCTATTGGCCCCAGGATCTGACCACACTCAACCCACATTTTGGCACAGTCAATGACCTGAAGAACCTTAGCGATACACTTCACGCGCGGGGGATGTATCTCATGCTCGACATCGTTGTCAATCACATGGTGTCTTCCCGCCCCCTTAACATTACCGCTGTGCAACTTGCGATCAATAATGCAACTACGCCTGTCACAAACACCACCGCACTCTCCCCCTTCACCAATCTCTCGGATTTCCACTCGATCTGCTGGATCACAGATTACAGCAACCAAACTGAGGTGGAACAGTGTTGGCTCGGGAACGAGAACATGCCTTGGGCGGATGTGGATACGGAAAACCCAGAAGTCATTTGGACGCTGAATAACTGGATCGAGGACGTGATTCAGGACTTTGGAGTGGATGGGCTGAGGTTGAGCACAGTCAAGTTTGTTTCGAGAGACTTTTGGAGCAGCTTCACGACTCAGGCGGGTATTTTCACTCTGGGAGAGGTATGTACATAATATGTGGAACGAGAGGAAAGCAACTGACGTTTTGGATAGGTGTATTCGGTCGACGTCAATTATACCAGTCCCTATACCAGTGAGTCGAAGTGCTTTGATCGTCGACGGAGAACGACCCATTGATTTCATGAAAGGTGTGATGAACGCTGTGCTGGATTATCCTACCTGGTTCGAACTTGTGCCCGCGTTTGTGTCACCAGAAGGCGACTTCAACGCATTAAAAAACATTGTAAGGCAGTCGCAGGGTGAATACACCAGTGGAGCCTTCATGACGGGATCGTTCCTGGAGAACCATGATCAACCCCGTTTCGGCTCGCTGACCAGCGATCTCGCGGTACGAGCAGCTCTATATCCTCCTCCACGATGCCAACTAAGATGCTGAGCATAGCTTCGAGCGAATGCCATCGTCTGGCCATTTATTCACGACGGTATCCCCACGCTTTATTATGGTAAGCCTTAGCCTTATTACAAAGCAAGGTACTCCTATTCACGGGGTGTCAGGACAGGAACAAGGACTTTCTGGAGGCCAAGCTCCGAGCAACCATGAAGCGTAAGTTCCCGGCTGTACTCTTCCACAGTAGTGCTCACTTTAATCATAGATTGTGGCACACCCGATATGATTCCGAACACCCTCTCTATATGATGGTCACAGCGCTAAACCAAGCTCGGAAAGCAGCAATCGTCTCCGAAAAGTATTTCTTGACGACACCAGTAAGTTACTCCCTTATTTCAAGTCCGAACGAGGACAGTCGGAGGGGACGGTGGTTCACTTGATCCAATTAGATGCAGTTCCTGGATGCCAATTCATCAAACACGCTGGTGGTCTCAAAACCGCCCTTGCTCGCACTCCTGACCAATATTGGTAGCCAGCAGACCAGTTCCGTACTATGGAATGTGACGCATCCGGTGTTCAAGGGCAGACAACAACTCGTAGATGTGCTGACGTGTCGTACGTTTATTTCGGGAGAGAACGGAGGTGTATCGATCCAATCGGATGAAGGGATGCCGAAGGTACGAGACTTTGGGCATTTGCGTCATCGCATTTCTCCCTAACTGTTGTTGGGCAGGTGCTCATGCCAGTGACAGTGCTCGAAGGCACAAACTTGTGTCCTAAGAGCGCGGACGTTGGGAGTGGCAGACGTATTATTGGCAACGTGATGTCGTGGACGATTGTTGTCCCATCGATGGTTGTCCTAGCAGTGGCCAACTTTGCTTGAGATGTGGATACTCAGTACTCAGATCTCGGGCCGTATGTGATCCTCGCCCATCTTCTCTGTTTCCCTGCCAAGCACTACCTGGCAGTACCTGCAGTCATACTCCCCCTGCACCCAAGTTACCAGGAAGTATCATACACTGACCCACGCTCCTTATTCGCGCGTAGCTAACTACATTACTATGCTATTGGTTGTTAATCGATAATCACCGAGTTTCGCTAGTTCTTGCTTAGATTGCTACATAGCTTTGTCTTTTGCAATTGAGATGATCGACTGTTTTCGTTTGTTGATTGAAGATCAAATTCCGGCGGCGCAGTTGATCATATGGGCCATACTTGACTCTCACTTACTAACCGTTACCAAGCATTGGCTTACGACACGATATTGTATTACCTGAGCGTCACAGCATCCTCAAACGACCCTTAAAACCCTTCTTTCATCGTTTTGGGGAGGAGGAACTCGAACTTCCACCATGGCTGTCAGATCGCCACAGGACATTTATGCAAGACATGTATCATCTTCTCGTGGATACCCCATGTGGACTCCCGAGCCAAGTAGCCAGCTCTTATCGTATCGACCCGAAGGACTCAAGATTGGGGACGTTGGCGTTGTTGTTCCCGAGAATGGCAATTTTGACGTCTTTTTCAACATCTGCCTACCCAAGGACCATCATTTCCACCAGGCCACTGGTGTTCCAGACGGTTTCAGCCCCGTTGAGCTGAGTGATGCGGACATCAGGACCGTTCCAAACGTAGAGAGCGCTGGTCAAATCATAACAGCCTCCTCTGTGACGAGAGTGGGCGGTGATGGGGCATCTGTCAGCGGCGAAGTACCACTAAGGTGCGTTTGTCTCAGCTATACAAAGGAACCATACTCTCATTCATACCAACTGAACATTGGGTAGAATTGGCCAGTCAGGCGCTACCTTCAACCTGTCGTCGAGCGAAGGTGCACTCCTCATCCTCCCCGAAGGCGCGGAACGCCACGACGTCCGAGACCCTCGGCCTTTCTTCGAGCAGGCGTCTCGCCACGCAGCGACTTGGTACCATTTCGCAGAGGAGAATCTCGGCCGGATCATCAGCCACGACTCCATCTACGTCATCACGGGTTTTCACAAGGCCCGTTCTTGGGGCCTCGCGGGATACCAAAACGAAAAAGGAAACAGCGATTTTTCTGCTCGATTCACTGTTGGGGGGCGCGAGAGTGGGGACTTGGCGGCAGGTTATAATTGGGAGACGACGCGGAGTATGGATTGGCGTGTCGGCCCCTTTGATGGTCTTGGGATCGCGAACCAGTCTGTGTTCATCCGTGGGTTCAAGATTGCGCTGAGGAGTTCGGTGCAAGGCGTGCCTCAGAGATGGGTCAGCTTCAAGCCGAGTCACCCTAGTGCTACATCCAATCATGGAACTTCCTCTGGCGACTCATGGCTGGCCAACGCTTGGAGGGGTATTTCTAGGACTGTAGGCATATCGAGTGAAGGGGCCGACCGAGGCGTGGAGCGCGACTCGCGTGAAAACGCGGGGGTGCGTATCGAGATTCAACGTATACCAGAAATATTGCCGGTAGGGGCTCACATGAGTGCGCGACGTTGCAGGTCTGAAAGCATTACTAGGTTTTCCACCCTTCTGACGTCATCAATCAATATATACTCCAGAAGGTATGTCTTGTAGGATTGTATCGGGGACACGGCAAAGGTTACACATTTGTCCATAGGAACCATCTGCAAAGGTTGCGATCACACATGACAGCGACTGGGGTTCGATTCTCGACAAGGTATGTTGTGGGTTCACAAGAATTCTCGTTCCTGGCGTTGACCTGCCGGTACGTTTCAGAATTTACTCAAGCTCGAAGAGCTTGTCCAGGATGAACTTCTGACGAAGGCGGTGTCTGAAAGGTACACGATAATCTCACGGGAGGGTAAGCGTTCTAACTATGTATTATAGAAACTACTAACGTTATTCAGGTGTGGCGTATTTGCAAAGCAAAAGGTCTGTTTTGGCTAGGTGTTTCGAGCCTGACTGCCCCGATCTAAATGTTATTCGTAGTGGTTCGGACACTCCTATCGACGCGACTACAGAGGACTTCCCAACATCAGAGGCTGCTAAACAGGCTCCGACAGACGGAGTTGATGGACCGATTGAAGTGAAAGGAGAAAACAAAGTTGTGCAGCCTAGCCATTCCGAGTCTCTCAGCGTAGTATCAGAGAGCGATTATCGTTGTGTTGATGAAAGTGCCTCGGGATCAATGACTTCAGAGAGGTATGTGGTCAGAAATATATCCATCCAGATCAACTCATCACGTTTTTGACCTTCATACTTCATTGCCACCCAGTCGGCCTGCAGATTTACAGAGGTCGGCACTTGAGCCAAGTTCATCTATGCTTCCATTGATCCCGTTATTAATAGTATTCCTTCTAAATTCGGGGCGGCTTCTGGGGTAACCGCTCCCGCGTCGCCAGGGTCTCTCCGTCCCATTAAGATCATTGTGATATCTGATTTTGTAAGTCTTTTTTTTACTTTTTAATTACTGCATCGTTTCCAACGACTATCCCCCTCTGCGTAGCTTTGCGCATTTTGTTACATATGCGACAAAATTCTCCATGATGCAATCGAAGCCTGTCGGGATCTGCCCATCCGTTTCGATGTGGAATTCCGGCCCTTTACTCTCGTGGATCCATCAACTCCTTTTATCACGGATCCGAATCAAGTCGTGTACCGCAATGCTTTCGTTGTGGAAAGGTATGGAAAGGAGCAGGCAGAGATAAAACTAAAGGCCGTATACGAACTTGCACAGAAAGCACGTCTGAAACTGTCAGTCTCTCGAGTGACCATTATTATCCCTTCTAATGTCTCGATTATTTAGTGCGGAGGATAGCATCGTCTGTGGGACCACTCAGGCACACCGGCTTTCCGCAAAAGCATATCAGGAAGGTGGCCAAGGCCTGCAGAATAAACTCAACACGTTCATCTTCGATGCATGTCTTGCAAAAGGGGCGAACATCAATGACGAAGATTTGCTGGTCGATGCTGCCGTCAACGTCGGTCTCATGAACAAGGTGGAGGTATGTCTTCGTAATTCAACGCTGATGTCTGCCTGATTCGCGGTACTCTCGAGGCAACGGAGTTTTTACATTCCTCAGAATATTTGGATTGTGTGGAAAAAATGATCGAAGCTGCCAGGGCCCAAGGTATCAATGGTGTGCCGTTCATCATTATCGACGGCAAGTGGGCTGTGAATGGTCTCCAACCAGTGGAATGCTTCATTCAGGTAAGTTAGTCCATCAACTTTCTGTCGTCACTTCTTCTGACAAGATCACTCACAAACTCTTCACCCTAGATATTCCGTAAGCTGGCGCATTTACCTACTTCTCCGATCGTCCCAAGGAAAACCTAAACCGACGGAGTGCACTGAGGTATGGGAAATCGCGTGTTCGCTAGGGTTGTGGTTTCTCTTCTCTCCCATTTCCAGGTTGGCGAGTATTGGAGCAGTCAATCGTCACATAGATATGTACGTGTCATAATAGTATGTTTAACCTTGTAAATTAGCCTGTATCGGTTCTTATGCAATTTTATCACCGGAGGGGGGGTTTTCCGAGCCGACCAACCTATGTTTCCATCAATGCCGATATTGTGGTCATACCATAGTACTTGGTTGCATGTAAATTGGCACTCATCGCTGTCATCATCGAAGGCATACGGGATGGAGGTGGAAGGGTGGACTTCCGCTGAAATCGGTTCCTTCTTGTTCTGGTCCGCCACACCACGACGCTTTCGACGACTTGCTCACCGTGCGCCGATGGCGCATCTCTCTTTGATGTTTTCCCTGCGATGCGTTTGTCTCGCGTCGGTAGTTGAGTGATCGTCCTTTCTTTTCTTTAGAATCGCAGCCTATATGCGGCACCCCATGAACGCGGCATGGCTCTATCCCCCACGTCGGCATTCCCCCGCACCGCCTCAACGTCCACACTCGCGAAACCAGATTTAAAGATGTCATCCTCTACCCAGTGGAGGTGTGGTAGAGGAATGTCAAGCCGAAAGAGATATGGTCTGAATCAACAAAGTGTACACTTATCGATGACAAAGTCAACGCCCTCCTCGGCCTCTAGTGGTTCCTCGAGTGCGAGTTCAGCCGATGCCACAACTTGAACTCCATCATATACAATGCTCTTGAGAATATGAAGATACTGGAAAGCGTGAAAGTACAGAAACGGTCATTGCACGGAAAGTGTAGAAGCGATTATTGGATCATGCATGGTATCGTTACATGGCTTGACGAGACCCGGAGCGGGAGAGGCGTTTGATTGGGCCAACTTTCGAAAGATCTGCCAAGGGACATATTAGTAAGGGGAAACATGAAAGAAGAAAGGGGCTGACCTGAACGTAGCTATCCATAGGTTGGACACCGTTCAACGCCCACTTTCCATCGATGATGATGAACGGTACGCCATTGACACCGTTCGCTCTAGCAGCCTCGATCATCT
>JBBPRF010000177.1:0-44325 GCA_038092875.1 Lanmaoa pseudosensibilis
GNTATGGCATCTGAACGCTCAGGGTAGGTTTCCGGACTTGTAGTAGGCTGTTCAGGTTCGTTCGTAAATTCTTGCATAACGAGCCTAGTGATATCTATGGCACCCCATGCGGTTTCGATTTCAGAGGCAACGAGAGGACGGCCATTGATATTGAAATTCGACGATGCCTGTCCACAGGTGACTGGCGGCTGAGGGGAAAGTGGCGGAACTGTAAAGCCGATGCGTGCGAGTTCGTCGTTGTCGAAGAAGATTCCACATTGAGATTGTATGACTTGTTCCACCATCCAATGCAACGTGATCTGTGCAAGAGACACCTGAACGTCGTCCTGAACGTTTCCTCCACCAATGTCTGAAAGAGCCTTAAGCAATTCATGAAAGGGAGCTTGTGGATCTTGAACTGACCGCTATGACAACCCGGAAACCATACCTCCAACACATCCGTGCACGAGAATGATTCTTCAGCGACAAACTCTGCCTCTTGCTGCGCTCTATCCGAGGTTACTTCATCACCATGTTCGTTGGGTTGAGCACCATCGAAAGGTCCACACTCCGCTATTTGATGTGGTTGAACTCTTGGATCCCTTTTCTTGAAAAGTCGCTTGAAGGCTGACTTGACGGCACGAAATTTCCGAGTTGCTGCATTTTCCATGTCGGCCGGTTCATTGGGCTCATCATCTTGTGTGGGCCTATGGTACAGATTTGGCCGGAATCTGGAACGATGCTAGGTGAGAAAGGTCAGCGAGGTTCCACCTACGATGCCGAATGGGCCATACTTCGTCAAGAGAGAGCGCGTGCCGGAATACTTTGATGGCAGTGTTTGACTCCGTGAAGGGTAGCATACGATTGACAAGCACTCCAGTACTCTGTACGGTATCCCTGTCGGCAGGTAAGCAACGAAGACCCGCCTGCAATCTTGACGACGCCTACCATACGCCTACGAATTCTACCTTAACATCCCGTGAGAAGGTATGCTTGAATCCAGCAGCGAGCTTGATTCCCTCCTTGTCAGTCCGTTTGTATGCCTTGTATGCAAAGTCGACTTGTTGGAGGTTATCCCTTGGCAATAGTCCAACCTTCACGACACCGATTAAACTGCGTGGACGACATTTCTGGCTGGACGAATCACCTTGTGTACCATTCCAGCCAACGCGCGAGCAGTGTATGCTCCACGAGAGAAGCCTTATTTTGGATTAGCAGCGAGCTTAATGAAGGCAGTAGATTACATACCGAATAAGCAGACTTTGTCTCCGGGACGATAGTTATCCATGAGGTACTTGTAGCCACCCATCACATGTACATCCAGATACCTGCATAACATCTATTGCAGATTCTTATGGATCCTAGGCGCACGTACCACGCGAATGCTTCATCTAGGAGCGATGCCAACCATAGCGGTGAAACAACACCGGGTGCAAAATATGTGCCGACTCCTGCCTAGTAGATGTCACTAGAGTAGAACTTTGAAAGCCTGGACGGCAGAGTTAGCGAACGTACTTGATAATAAGCCACTTGTTGTTCTGAGCTGTCTTTGCGGAGGAGGCCAAAGAATTTAACCACATTGGTATTCTATCCTCATTGAGCTATCCCGTCCAACCATCTTCATAGAAGGACATACCGTAGAGCCATACTGTTCATTAGTACCATCGAAGCAAAGGATAATGGTACGAGGTGGCCGGAAAGGATCTTCACATACGTCGCTCGATTTTGCGTCTGACATGGTGCCCTGTGACAGAATTAGGGATCACTGTGTGGTGGGTTCCGGACTTTTAGTGGGTCAAACGGTTCTTCACTAGAGATCGCTCCAACGAAGTATTCTTAGCCAGAGAACTGTGTCTGGGAATAATGGTCACAAATCTAATGGGAACCAAGGAGGCTTTTTGTAGCATGCCTGGAAAGATATCAATCAATATGAGGCTTAGCCGATCACTGGCGGCCACGACTGAATAGGTAGGAAACTTTCGTTACTGAAATGAGTCGGACGCTGATGGGCCTGGCTGTTCGCAAGGGGGCGCTGTTAACTTTCGACTGTCAACGCCAGGTCAAACTAGTCGCATCCCAGATCATTCAGCTGTGGCCCTGTGCTTGGCTGCCAGGTGCCCTTTTTCAGGAGCACTACGATTTCGTCCATGTGTTGGCTATAAGTTACCTTGCTGGAAGCAAGGTCATATGGTACGCATTAATTCTGCCAATCGTCAACACGTCCAAATAGGCCCTAGGCTATTGGGGCCACAGTCGGTTTCGAGTCGGTTTTCGAGTTTGATTAAGTAAAAGGCAAGGCGAGAGACATAAAGGCGAATATTACACAGGCTACTTTCTACGACGGGAGTGAAAACGCAGTAAGTCAGTGCGAGCCGCCTGGCTCTGTTCGTTCCAGCAAGCTCACCGTCGGCAACGCCGACCCTAGTAGCTAAGTACATAGTGGGCAAGTTGCCGTAGGTTATTAATCCAAGAATAGATTAAGTTTGAGGGCCATGATCTTACCACACAATAGTCTCCGAGGCCTCGCTCCTAACACAGAGAGATAGGCCAGAATATTCGTTCGGTCATAACCTTATTATAGTCTGGTGACCAGCCAGAGTATATGAGGCAAGCTCACGGAAAGTCACCCACTCCAGGTACCACACTCATCTGCAAGACGGTATGCAACGTTATCGCTTAGCGAAGACCATCGAGAGCCGCGATTGGAGGACTGCCAGCAAAACAGCAAATTAAGGGTCCCTTCTGCAATGCTGATCAGCAGTGGTGCTCAAGATCCGCTATTTCAAACGACTCTGACAGCAGCTCTGATAGTTGGCTAAGTTTGTAGACGCTATAAACTCAAAGAAGCACAAATGAGAGATGGTAGCTGTCACACTTGGACCGCTTCACTGTCTAACAAGCTAGCACAGGTTGAGCATCTCTAATTCTTCAACCAGGGTTTGGTGGCGATAGGCAAGTCGAATGTCTGGCACGTTTGTCTACGTAAATGCCAGAATATCAGGTTCGGTCAGCGAAAATATCACTGACACGTTCCCATCATCATCTCACCTTATGGATGTCATTTCCAGCGGCTCCAGCAAGGTACCATTCTTGACCTAGCCAGTGACGTTTGACTTCCATCTCGAAGCCACTCTGTACAACGGAGTTACGGGCCAGTTCGGCAAGCGAGCTTTGGGGGAGCTTGTATATCTATCCACCGTGATTGACGTGAGATATTCCTTGTTAAAAGCCGTGCAAATCTCACATGTGCAGCTACACTATATTCTTCTAGCAGAGGCTCCTATGGTCGTAGCAACATCCATCGGTTTTAAGTCAACGGGATAGTAACGATGACGTACCTTGGTAAAATGAAATTGGAGAGGATCATCAGTGCTCAAGCTTACGTTCAACCCGGTCTTGAAAAAATCTGGGAGCGGGTTCCGCTCATATGTTAGAAATAACGCGTTGTTACTCAAAGGACTCATCGCGAGGCCAATCTGCCTCAGATAGAAAAGATATTGTAATGCGGGAACCTTGCGAAGAAGTATACCGTGAGAGATTGAGTGAGAAGTAAGGAAAGCAGTGGTGAGATGATCCGTGTCGCCTGCTTCTCCAGCATGAGGTCGAAGGACGAACGTGTCTGCCGTGAGAAGTAGGTAAAAGTAGGATCATAGTCAACAAGCTAACGAACTGAAGCCTCGTGCCTGCCGCCAGTGGTTGAGGCTGGCCATGTTGGCATACATGTAATAAATCCTAACACAGAAAATGGTTCCAGACGAACAGGAAAAGAGCTTATGGGCGAGCTTACCAATACGAGAAGGGTGGATTCTGTGTGGTGTCCCAGAGACGAGGATACGGGAATTTGCGATGGATTCGGCGTTCCGCCTTTGACTCATCGTCCACGCTATCAAAGCCGACGACGCGCTGCAGGAAAACGTGGAGTTCTGGGTGCGATGTTGGATCTTTAGTGACCTCAAATAACGGACGGAATACACCTGAACAAAGCTCAAACTGGGACATGAAACTACGAAATCGGCAACCTACTGATCACAATATCCTCGAAAGTCCTAACCACACCATTTTCTTTATAAATGTTGTACAACCGCGGCACTTGGATGAGCCAGCGAACGTTGTGTGAGAATAACTTGTTGTTGATCACCCATTTGGCTAACTTGTCCCATTCGTCTACCGATCTCCCGTATATGCTAACCCGCCATTCGCAATACTGTTCAAGTGTGAGTTCAATCGGAGAGTATGCCGCTAGCGTGCTCACCTGGTACTTGCTTTGTTCCAAATCATTCATCACCTCTGAAAAATGATTAGTAATCCGAACACCCGATCATGCGAAGAAATGCTACCTCGAGTCAGTTCGGCAAAATAGCGTCCATCAATACGATTATCGATCTTCAGAAATATCTCCCGAAGTCTAGATTCTCCAATGGGGTTATATTTGAGGTTGAATTTATCAAACCGGTGGAATGAGTCTTGGTGGGCGTGCATGTCGAGCGTGTCGATAGAAAGCTCGTAGGCACTCAATTTAAGGGACTGGAAAACTTGTTCAAGCGTCAACTCGGCCCCATCACGAAATATGACAATATCCTGAAGGGAGGGATGTTAAGTCCACAGTCCAGCAGGTGCAAACGAGACAAACATGGGGACTACGTTTCATCTTTGCCTTGATGAACCGTAACAGATGTTTCTGGTTCATGCAACTAGCCAGGTGTACGTGAGTATCCACTTTACGTAAGTTGTAGAAATCCCTAGAGGCAGCTGCTGTCAATGACGCTAGATACGTTTACAACTTATTCTGACCTGTGAGGGACGCTCTGAAACCGGGAACTAAGTATGGGACTACTTGTATATAACATTTACTCACTTTCATAGCTGCCAACTCTTGGGATTCATTAAGTAGGCTGTACATTTCGAATTTACCTGCTAAATATTTGAGTCTCCGGTATGCAATGCTTTTGGCCGGACCATCGGATATGACCTCGAGAACATGGTCGAGATCGACGAAATATTCCCTAATGGATGGAATATCAAACAATGGTGACTCGTCTGAAAGTCGTGAGGTATTGTCAACTGCATCAGCACACAAGAGCCTCCATGCGTACCCGCCGCGGTAGAATACACCTGGTATACGCCCTTGTCATCAAGCCTGAATTCCCATGAGTGCGATTTCGGAATCTGGCAGTTTGGAAAATCAAATTCCTCGTTTTCTGTAGTGACATGACCATCGGCGGCTGGAACGTCGTGTTTTGCGGTGAAATGCCAATGTGGAGGTGGAGGCTTAGGATATATTTTCCATGCCTCGTACGGGCTCTCAGCGACCCTGGCTTTGGCGAAGTCGACATTGGGCTGAACACCAGCTACCCCTGCAAACCCCTCAACTATTCCATTGAAGTGACCGTCATGGTCCCTAGGGTTATCGCCAAGTCGCTGAAGGGACTTGGCTATATATTTGTCGCGTAGCTCAAGGCAGTGTTGAAACAGCTTAAAGGTACGTGCCATCTCAGGGGTGATGGAGGGATGCACTGAAATATTGCGCTTCAGTTGTCTCTTATTCGGATCTATGCAGAAACCCGCACGTTGCGCCGGCTCGGTGCGCGCTTTGTCTTCGTCTTCGACGAAAGGGGATGCACTGCTCTGTTGTTCACTGGTTTGCAAGACCTCTCGGGTTGCAGAGATCCCGAAGGTTCCTGCAACTGATGAAGGGCAATCGGAGACGATGGTAGAGGTTTCAGATGTGTGGCGGTGAGCCAATATCTTCTCTTCGATCTGGATGTATTCTCTAGCTCTGGTTGGATATTACTAGCGATAACATACTTGCTGAAGACTCTTTTCGTCGTTGTAGCCGTAAAAACCGTCTCTGGAGTCGGGGATCAGGAGTCCAGAGTTGGGTTCGACACCATCGGCAGAGTTTGAGGTCCGTAGGATGATTTCAGGTGGTGTATCACTGCTGACGATCTTTGTTGCACTGTCAGCCATGATAAC
Organism: Lanmaoa pseudosensibilis; assembly: GCA_038092875.1. Classification (NCBI taxonomy): domain Eukaryota; kingdom Fungi; phylum Basidiomycota; class Agaricomycetes; order Boletales; family Boletaceae; genus Lanmaoa; species Lanmaoa pseudosensibilis. Next base: position 5,953 of record JBBPRF010000177.1, read on the forward strand.
GGTGTTAATCTGCTGGACGAAATGACTCCGAAGATTCAAGTTGAAACAGGGACGATGATGATGTGTATTTGGCTCTCGTTATCTCGAGCTACGTAAGCTGTCAAATGGTAGATAAGTCAAACCATGTAGCACTGGAAACACGAAATATCAAATGTACGGGAAGTGGTAAGGATAACACAAATTGAAGCACGTACGGACCTTTCTGCGATGTTATTTGGCCATCTACACGTCGGATCATGTATCGGACGACGAGAAAAAAAATTATATTTTTACTTTACATAATAATATTATTATTATTTGCTGATAACAAGGTTATTGTATCAGGGGAGGCTAATGGATCCTCATTGGATCAAATTCTTCTTTTACGTCCATCGAGTTCACTGTGGGCGACGAAGAGCTGAGGTGGAGACGAACCTTTGAGGACGGGCGACGCGATCTATACGATGGGCAACACAACCTCGAACACAAACCACAATCGACCATCGCCAGTTCCGACTGGCCAAATCGATTCACCTACTCGCAGACAGTTCCAGTCTCATTCGCCCTCTCCGAATCCCAATCAACCCCACCGTTCCCTGCGCACGAAGAAAAAATCCCTTGAGCTACCGGACCTTGCGCTTCTTTCTCTGACTCCTGCACACTCCCACCAAAATTCCGCCAATTCATCCCCCTTATCAGCCTACCGTCGGCCACCGAGAACTACTTCCCCAATCCCAATCCCGATTCCAGTTTCTAACAATGGCACCATTAACAATGCCTCAAATACGGGCACTTCTCCTCGTGGAAGACAACCAAACGTAAAAGTGAATCTCGCGCGGGAGACCGATACGTCCAACTTCTCGTCTGATTTGCTCCTCGAGCAGCCACCGTCTACTCATATTCCGGTTCCTCACCATCAACACCATCCCCGTCATCGCGGTAGCCCTTATTTCCGAGGCGCCCCTCTCCAATATAACTCTACACATTCATTCACTTCACGCGGCCAGGCTGCTGCGCAGCCCCGCATGCAAGAGCTCTATGCAGGGAGCCAGATTGAAGTATCCACGCAACCTGATCGACAAGAGTTCATCCAGGAGACGGTTCATTCGACAATCCCCCTTGCACTACACAAGGCTGAGGAAGAGCTTGCGGCTGCCACGACCAACAGTCCAGTTGAGCTTGGACAGCCTGTCTCCAATCGTCCTTCGGATGAGTCAAGGGAACCTGTGAACGTCAAAATCACTTGGCATGGATGCGGGAAATCCGTCGCCCTTGCCCGTGCAGGTGACGACAATTGGAAGGGCCGTCAACAAATGGAATCAGAGTGCGTCTCTCTCGATCGATTTACTCGTCCGTCTGACACGCGTCATAGTGACCCCCCTGCGGATACATCGTGGTCCACTTGGGTCTCGCTCATGCCTGGAACACATCATATCCGTTTCATTGTCGATGAACAATGGCGCTTAGCCGACTACCTTCCAACAGCTGTAGACGACGAAGGGAGCTTGGCAAATTACGTTGCAGTCCCAATTTCTGGTTTGACGCCACCTCACCATGTCTCTGTGCCTGTTGCACCTTTGAAGCAGCCCGCTCATCCAGTCCATTCGTTCTGGTCAACTACAACCTCCACCCAAGGCTCCACGATCGACGTACCTTCCTCTTCAGATGCCACGAGATCATCGTCCAAGTGGACAGATGAAATCCCTGCCGAACTTGTCGCTGCTGCTCGTGAGGAAGAAGCATACCTTACTTACACGGCTGCCGCAGAATATGATCAGTCGGGCTATGCCAACACCCACCAACAAGTCCCTGCACCAAATATTCCTCCAGCTCCAGTCCTTCCTAGACACTTGGACAAACTCATTCTGAACGTTAAAGCTGGACAACCCCCACCACCCAGGGGCCGCGAGCGGGAGCGAGAGAAAGAGAGGGAAAAAGAGCGAGAACGCGAGCACAGACGGAAGCAGGGACGATCGCTACTCGGAATGACTAGTACGCTTGCACGGGACATCTATAAGGAGGATAAAGCCGAAGAGGAGGAGCATCCTCCTATCCCAATCACCACTGCAAGCGGGACGGATGTAACTCACCTTACAGGTTCATCACAAGCGCACACTCGTCTTGGACTGGATGGACCGGGATTATCAGATGACGCTAGTGTGTTGCCCGTGCCGTCCCATGTCGTACTTCATCACTTGAGTACAAGTGCGATTCGTAATGGCGTGCTCGCTGTCGGGAGCACGACGCGTTATCGACAGAAGGTATTTATACGAGTCTGTGAATGGTATGGTCACTCACAAATGTTTTAGTATATCACCACGATTTACTATAAACCTACATGAATCGTACGACTGAGATCGGCAGGGCAGCACGCAGGACGTCGTTAGAAGCCACGTTTCGGGAGACTTTACAACCAGGCCATTCATCTGCTTATTTATCCGTGCAATTACTTAGTTGGTCGTTTCTTGGGATATTGTCTCTAGATTCTCCCTGATACAACCATGATATATGTGGAAGACCAAACACAGGTTCAGCCATGACTATATGCTCATATCTCTCACAACGCAAACACGTGGTCGTTGCATGTATGCGTGCATGTATATTGGTCCTCTATGTTCTTTCGTTTCCGCTTCGTCTATATGTTGTTCCATGATCATGATAATTGTACACATCGCATTCTTAGATTACCCACTGCCCAGCCAAAATGTATGTTATGTGTATAAATTACACACCATTTGATCAAGGATAACAGATGGGATTTTTGAAAAAATATGAAATTTTTTGAAAAACCGATAGCCCACCGCGAGGGTCGAACTCGCAGCCTTCAGATCACTGCAGGGATTACACCCGCCTTAAAAGTCTGACGCTCTGGCCGATTGAGCTAGGCGGGCCTGTGAGTTAATTGCGTCGCAGAATACTATGAATGGACTAACTCGTGGTTCGCTCTGACCTCTAGTAACAAGGAACCAGACCCCAATGATTGATTGGTGTACGGTGCGCGCGCTCGATATCGGTGATCCATAAAATTTCAGCCCTGCCCTTGTCCCAAAACCCACTGGTCACCGAACACACGTTGTAAGCACGGTGTTATCTCCCTCCCAGATATCTGGGCTGCAAAGGCACTGATTGGATTATTACTCCCAAACGGCGTTCGACTCGGTAATAATAAGTCGGTATGAGGCTGTTAAAAATAAAGACCAGCACGTACCCAATGATTTGCGGCGATAAGACGTTTCGTCCTCGTGCAGAAACTCCAACGTCACGCTGAAGCACTACGTTCATTACCGCCCATCACCTCGCCAGCAATGGAAGACATTGTTCGCACCGGCTGCGATATTGTACCTTGTCGTACTCATATCGACAGGATGATGATCCCCGGTCAATCACACTCGGTGCGTAAATTGGCTATTGGAAATACTGTTTCCTGTCAAGGGTACACGCGTGTTCGATACGGGATGCGGCACTCCTATAGCGCGGACACCGGCGCATGCAGGACACCACGTAGTTGGAGTTGATATCAGCGCTGCGTAGGTTAACCGAGCAAAAGAACTCATCCCCGAGGGGCAGTTGTTTAGGGCGGATGTCGCCGAGCTCTCCACGGGGTCTTTTGAAGGACTGGTGCAAAATGCCATCCTGAACAGTGTCCCATTTGACACGGTAGTATATTACATGTTAATCCACATGCCCGTCGAAGAACAGGTTGCACTCATCCAGCATCTCGGAAATTGGGTGAAGGCTGGCGGGTATTGCATGATGCCGGTCGGTATAGCAGCATGGACCAGGGAGGTGAAGGGATGGTTGGGAGGTGGACCAGATACTCGCATGTGGAGGTCGTAGACTTCTTTGGAGAATATAGGGAGTGGGCTAAAGATTGAGGGTCTGGAATGGTCAGGGACGAACATGTGCCCGATGTTGATGAAGAGTCGGAAGGACACCAGTTGCTGCTCCTGAAGAAATGTATGTAAAAAGCACCTCATGCCCGAATCCCTCGTGTCCGAACAAAGTATTTTAACATGCACCTTCCTGACAGCCCAGCCCTACCTTGAGACTAACCATCCCAGAGACACGATACTTACGTCGCATGGAAATTAAGTCATGAAGATTAAGTCATGGCGAGCAGAAGTACATCGGGAATTCAGTACTGGTCAACGAGGGTACGGTCCTGCTTGCTGTGCCATTCATAGGCGGGAACTATATGCCTGCCGCGCATACATAAGTCACCTTGCATTGCAGGAGCAACTGGTGTCCTCGTGGTCAGTGCAACCACGAAGCGAAAAATGTCAATACTGGTGAGGACTCGACGTACTGCGATTCCAACGGTCCGTAGCTCACTTGTGAGATCCTGATCCAGGAACTGTTTCGAAGGTTCGTTGCTCTAGCAATGGAATTTGTAACGCAACGCAGGAGATGGAAAGAATCGGGGAAGCGGCGTAATCACAGCGACGCCCAGTACGCAGAGTTTCCGAGATCATGGTCGACACGAGCAGAGAGAGAGTTGCAGGAGATGGACTATATGTTCAGGATCAACCGGAGACACCTGGAAGGGCAAACCCAGTTGCAAGCGGCGCAGATAACACGTCACTGGCAGACGCCACCCAAGGTGAGAGTAACGGTAGTCTAAGGAACCGTACCAGGCTGACCCGAGTCTGGGAACAGTATCAACTGTATCAACACGAGGAGGCGAGTGTGCAGCGTGTGTCCAGAAGACGGGTCATGATTGTCACCAATCCCGACCCTACCGACGATAGCGAGGGAGAATTCGAAATGCTGACTCGAAAGTGATTTGTGAGGTAACATTTATTGCTGTTCGTGCACATCCGAGTGACAAGAGCGTTGACGATCCTCACTGTTTTTTCTAGCCAAACCCCTACTGATCATTTCAGGCCATCATTCATCTACTCGTTAAATTCTTCGTATCCTTTGGGAGGTTTGACTGGCAGAATTAATGATGCGCCTGTCGACAAGCGGGACGGGTGTCATGGTGCGGGGCGAGTGGTGGACATGTCAAGCTAGCATTTGGAAACTGGCACGATCAGTAGCCTACGAATTCTTTTGTGTCGACGACCGGACTGGTATGGAAGTAACTTGAAGTTGGTCAAGCGGCTTGATTCCGGTCCTCTCCGCTCAAGTTCACACCACGGTAACGTCATCGAAATTTGTTGTAGACTTTCACTTTCTTATTTATCTTTTTGTCCCCTCTGAGATGTCCAGAGCTGCCCACCGTCTCTTCTCGTCCTCTTTGCGTTTTCCTACGCGGGTCAACCTAAATGCAGCTGCCCGCTCATCCCGTGCCGCGCACACCCAGCGCATGATGAGTTCTGAGTCGCATGGCAGTCACGGCGGGAGCACAGACACACCGTGGATGGTGCGTTTCGCTCTCAGTGTTCACAGAGTGAAATTGCTTAACATATTCCACCCCCGCAGATTGGGTCCGCGCTGGTGTTCGGTCCTCTGGTAAGTACATTGGATGCACACCTACTTTCTCCAGACCCACCTGTCACACAGTTCCTGTACCTTGTATCTCCGTCGGCGCGCAAAGGCTCTCATGGACATACGGACCACGGACATAAAAGCCACCGTGTACGTGTCAACTTGACTTGAATATCTGTATGACAATCTGACCACCATTTGTAGAATGAGCACGAGGACAAGCATGCTGTACGTGGCGTTCGTTGAATTACTAATTTGCTTGTGGTGACGCGGTTCTGTTTCTATAGCAACATGTTGAATCTCACCAGGATGTTACCCCCATTGCCGATGATGAGGGCACTGAGGTTTCTGGACAGGAGATCAAGGAATCGATGGAAAAGGCCTTTGTGAGTCATAATCCTGTATTTGTCTCGTATGCTTTTTATTTTATCAGGATGCAGACTCTCCAAAAGACGCCCAGCAACAGGAAGAAGTGGTAGCGAAGGCGGAGATGACGGCTGTCGAGGGGAATTCGGCTATCGAAACACAATCCCAGGCGTCATTAACGGACGCTACGCCAGTACCGGAGTCTGGGCTAAACCCAACACCGTCCGCACCGGTCAGGGTTGACGAGGTTACTCTCACGACGAGCGATGAAAAGGCCCAAAGCACCGCTGTAAGTACATCTGGCTTTTGGTTTGGCGGATGGAATAACCAGTAATCATCAGGGCGATAAAAGTGAGCCCTCAGCAGAGTCAAAAGCTTAGGGAGGAGTTGCCAGAGATTAGATTTGTCCAGGTCCATTAGAATATACAATTATCCGTTGGCTCATAGCATCTATATTTGCCACCATCTAGGCATGTCGACACTGAGGGAAGTTGAAAGTCACGAATGTTAATGATAGGTGGTGGCGACACTGGTCACCAGACTACCTACAGCGGGTCACATGACTCTGATGTGTGCCTTGCAGTTTTACCGGAGAGTCCGATCGGACTCTCCGACGAGTGTCTTACCCTCCAATACAAGTTGAATGCCGTACTTATGCTCGCACCCCGAAGGCCTGACCCTTGGTCCTCCCCGCGCTGCTCAGCTTGCACACTTATGGCATACTCACTGTATTCATTTTGCTTGTCATATACAAGCGAGCAAGCTATGCTGTAACACAAACTTGCTAATGTGGTTACCAACACAGAACCGGCTTTTATCAACCGCCTTCGGACGCTTTTCAATACTGCCATCTATATGACTTGTCATGGCCCCAGGCACCGGCTGTGCAAGGGGATTTCTCTGTGGTTGTGTCGATGCTCTCCCGAAGGCCCTTTGCGCACATGGAATTGAGACGAAGATGCTCCGATGGCAGGACCTTCCGACGTACCGCGCGATCCGTCCCTTTTCCTCCTCCTCCTCCCTTTCCTCTTGTACTTCATGCCATTTTCAACTGTGACTTTGAAAGCTTCTACATATATCACAACCTCGGTGAGTTATAGTGGTCGCTAATGGATGCAGCGACTCATCCAGGTAGCTGACTTATGTAATCGTGCACATGGAGACTACAAGCGGGCGAGTCTAATCATCCTACCTGGAAGTATCTGCTTTCCGTTCCATTCTCCATGTTGTTAATTTAACTCTGTCGCAAATGTAGTTCCTGCACCCAGTTGTCTCTTGGCGTCACCTACTTTCAACAATGCCTTCCTTGTCCCGGGCCAACAAGTGCTGATTCACCCACATGTTCCATTGTTCCTGAATCGCATTCCATAATTGTACCATCACTCATTGTATCAACATGCTGTACTTACTGTTGTCTGTGTTCATTTCTCATTTATATCACATTCATTGACCTGGAAACAATTTAAATTTACCATGAGGTACCACACACAGTCCGCACACTGCACACCAGTAACTAGGGCTATGCGATGTCAAATGGCATGGTCATGAATATTTGAATTACAGGTGGTATGACAACGTAAAGTCAGTCCACTCTTCATGGACCAAGGCATTAGAAACGTTTGCCTTTGGCACTGATTTCAAGTGCACTGTCATTTGTTTGTAGCCACACCGACACTGATCACCGGCGTATCAAACGCTCGCCAGCATTTACTTCCCAATGTCGAGCTGCGAAGAGCGTCGAGATGAGATGCCATGCGCTTGATTGACACGTTTCTTGTCTTCAAGTCCACGGCTAATTATAGTCACGTGATTAATATGACAGAATTTGGTCTCCAAGACAGCGAGTATAAGACAATGAAACAATGGTTGAGGGTCCTAGCTGCCCAATTGACCTCTCGAAAGTTCGTTCTGTCTTCGAGTTTTGCTGCTCGACGCGCAAAGCCCACCGTCACTCGTTTCGCCCACCACTCGCTTGATGCTTGCTGTTTTTGTACTTGTAGCTTTGCTCTTTGTCGCCGATCTCTGTTTATCCGGCCCGATCGGCCGCAATGGCGTCGCATTAACGGCGATGTCCCCCACACCCCTAGCCAGAAGGTCGAACTCAACTAAATATGTTGTAGCCCATTTTATGGTCGGAAACTCCTATCCGTACACTCAGCAAAACTGGTTGTCGGATATTCTCCTTGCCCACCAGAGCGGCATCGACGGTTTCGCGCTCAACGTAGGAAGTGATTCCTGGCAACCTCAGCAGGTTGCAAACGCGTGAGTGCCTACTATACATTCTTAACTCAGGCTCATGCTCAACCAGGTACCAGGCTGCGCTGCAATCGGGGACAGGCTTCAGGCTCTTCCTGTCGTTTGACATGACGTGCGTCCTCCGTTGTTCACTCTGGTGCTGTCTTCATATCCACTACTAGATCTCTCCCTTGTGGTAGTGTCAGTGACGCTGCTACGCTCCGAAATTATATAACAACATACGCCTCGCATCCCAACCAATTGATCTACAACGGTCGTGTTTTCGCCTCGACTTTCTCCGGAGAATCTTGCCAGTTTGGTCAAGGATCAGTTCAATCAGGATGGTCGACACAATTTTTGCAGCAGCTGTCGGGCAAAAATACTGTCTACTTTGTCCCTTCCTTTTTCGTGGACACATCTGCGTTCCAGAGTTTCAATGGTGTGATCAATGGAATGTTCAACGTAAGAGTGTCGCAGTGCCGTGACGTCTATTACTCTAACACACTTTTTTCGTTCCAGTGGAACTCTGGATGGCCCACAGAAGTCACAGCAAGTTTTGTGGCCAACGTTGGAACTGCTGCGCTTTCAACTTATGTCGGGGCCACGACATCCGATAAACAGTATATCAATGCTTTGAGTCCTTTGGGCGGATCTTACATGGCTGCTGTATCCCCTTGGTTCTTCACACACTATAGCCCACAGACTTACAATAAGAATGTGAGTTGCCTACCACCGGCAACAGATCGGTTCTAACACTAGCTTATCCTTAGTGGATATATCTGAGTGATGACCATTTATATGCGAAGCGCTGGGAGTATCTGATCGGAATCCGGGGCCAAGTCGATATTGCGCAGATCGTCTCTTGGAATGATTATGGGGAATCTCATTACATTGGTCCTATTGAAGGTGCACAACCAAATAGTCAGGCGTGGGTGGATGGGTTTGATCATACTGGTGAGTTTTGCTACGTTCTGCAATCTGTGTCTCAGTGCCGACTTACGTCTACAAGGCTGGCTTAATATGACATCATACTACGCTACCGCGTTCAAGACGGGAACGTACCCAGCCATCTCAAAGGACCAGATTTTTATGTGGTCTCGTCCCCATCCAGCTTTCGCCACTGCACCCGATCCAGTCGCTCGGCCTACCAATTATCAGATCGTGAGTTCTTTTCTCGGTGGTCAGGCCATCTGGATCTGAATTATTTCTCGATCGCGATAGTCAACAGACAAGATTTGGGCGATTGTTTTCGCAACTTCTCCCGCGAATGTCACGCTTTCGACGTCATCCACTGAGTCGCAGACATTCCATGTACCCACTGGGGCAACAAAGCTTTCACTTCCTATTAACCCTGGCGGATATATGAAAGCAGTGCTGCAAAGGAACGGTCAAACCATTATTGACCTTCAGCCTGAGAGTTTCTATTTCAACCCCTCACCATCTTCGTACAACTTCAATGCTTTCGTCGCTTCTTCATCCTGATATGTGCTGGATGCACAAGGGAAAGGTGGTTTCATCAGGATGAATCCTGTAGTATCAATGTCACATATTTATCTTACACGGTCTACTCTGCTACTTCACACTTATTGTTCCTCATCAGAGATTTATGTCTTACTCACCTCTGAGCTACTGTAATAGTAAAAGCAAGATTTTTTTAGACAAGTGATACACAGTATTATGTAGCAACTGGCAGGTCGAATTCTACATAGTCACTATAGCAGTGCGTTGTCTGAGGGAAAATGCTCGCCCCAAGGGGTACCACAACCCAGCTTATGTAATGAGTGTACTTGGCCAATTTTACTATCTGCATTCAGCGCGGGTTGCAAGCACACACCTGTGCTGCATGCTGAATACTGACCGGGATGAAACTAGTTCGAGAGAGGTATAACGCAGGCGCACGCAGGTCATGTCCGGGATCACTCAAGAAGTCGAAGCTTCCCCAACATGCACCTACTGCGTCAGCAGAGACAGCAGATTCCAATGCAGAAACCCTCGCTCCGAAACCCCGAGAACAGAAAGAAAAGGAGAGGAAGGAAAGGCTCATCCAGGAAGTAAGTCGCAAGCATCGTGACGTCGTGTGTCTCATTGGTGTAGCTTGCAGCGCAATCGGAGAGCAAGGTATCAAGTAAGAGGAGGAAGAGACTAGAAAAGTATATTGTGAGACACAGCTCTTTTGTTGATGCGTTTCGTTGGTGTATCTTTTGATAGGACAAAAAACTCAGACAAGAGGAGAGGATGTTAATCTTCGAGAAACTAGCGTATGGACACCTTCGTGCTCTCCAATCATTCACTCAGTTATACAGTCAGACCCAGGCGTCAATACCGACTTTGGAGTTACAGTCTTCTTCCACACTAGGGACAGGAAAGGCGGTATCTCATCGTGAACGATTGGACAAAACTGAAGATATAGGTGTTCGGCGTCTCATGGATGGTCGGCCCAACAAGCGGAGCCGGCGTAACAATGGGTTTTCTGTTGCGGGACCCACTGACGCCACGAACGAAGATTCCGAACTCGATATGATGGGTTCCGATGCCGCTAGCGCCGACTCACCGAACACCGCCACTCCAGACCAAGTTCAGGTTGTGGACTTGTCCGCCAGTTTAGCTGCACCGGAGAAATCAACGCAGTGTACTGTTGTTGGCGGCGCCCTCAGACGAAATCCGGATGGTACATCCATGACCCCTCGCATCGTCAAAAGAAGAAAGATTGGTCAAAAGGTCGGTCGGTCGGTTGGTCGGTCGATAATTCGCAGCTCGTGATCTCGTTACATTTCCCTAGGCAAGCTTTCGACGGTGGTCAAAGCAAGCCGCGCAGCCGGACTCCGAATTCGAGTCTGATTCGTCATTCGATAGCTCAGATTCCGCGAATGACACGAAAGAAGACGAAAACGATAAGACTGATTCCTTTTCAGGGTCGGCATCAGACAGTGATTCGGACCGCGATGGTTCATCTCATGCGGGGGCCAACACTACTTCTGTGCAGCGCACAGATTTCAAGGCATGGGCAATGAAGCAGCTCTCTGTGGCCAAGGGTTATGTCGCCCCCATCAATGAACCACCCACTCAGTCGGAACCGAGCCAAGATAATACTGAACAACCCCCTCTGAAAAAACGCAAGGTTTTGCACCCACCCCATGACGCCGTGATGCGTGGCCCGCTTGGAGATGACCTAAAATTGCCCGCCACTGCTCTGGCAGAGCATCTTTCGAGGAAGCCGCAACAATCGTCGAGTTCGTCCTCCGCTGAAAAGAAAGCCAAAGTTGTTTCCGTCATGCGACCCACAGACGTCGAAGAAGCCCGGTTGATGTTGCCTATCACAGCAGAGGAGCAGCCCATTATGGAAGCTATTTTACTCCATCCTGTCGTGATCATATGCGGCGAGACCGGTAGTGGAAAAACTACACAAGTACCACAGTTTCTTTATGAGGCAGGGTTCGGGGGTCCTAGTGGAGGTGTGCAGAGCCTAAGCTGAGCGAGGATGTACTAACGATTATCTTCTAGATAATCCTGGCATGATCGGGGTGACACAACCTCGACGAGTCGCAGCAATTTCGATGGCCACACGTGTTGCACATGAATTGTCTCTAACCTCGTCACGGGTCTCCTACCAAATCCGCTACGACGCGACCGTATCTCCCTCGACTACGATTAAATTCATGACTGATGGTATTCTGTTGCGCGAATTGGCCACCGATTTCTTACTATCCAAATACTCCGTCATCATTATCGACGAAGCTCACGAGCGAAGTATGAACACGGACATACTCATCGGCGTACTTAGCCGTGTCTTGAAGTTGCGAGAACAGATGTGGAAGGACAAAAAGGACGGTGTAAAACCCCTGCGCCTGATCATAATGTCGGCCACCCTCCGAGTCAGTGATTTTGCAGAGAATAAGCTCCTCTTTTCGTCGCCCCCTCCAGTGATCAGCGTCTCTGCACGCCAACATCCGGTGACGATCCATTTCAACCGTCGAACACCCTCGGACTATGTCAAGGAAGCGATCAAAAAGACTGCTAAGATCCATTCTCGCCTACCCCCAGGCGGCATTCTGATCTTCTTGACCGGTCAGAATGAAATATCGGGTGTCTGTAGGACTCTGGAAGCAAAATTTAGCTATAAAGCTATTGAAATCAGAAAGCGTAAAAGACGACTGGTGAATGCTTCTGCATTTTTTGCGGACGAACCTCCGGACCTTCCAGAAATGGTCGCTACCGCGGAAGGTATGCTGTCCTCAATATATCCGCTTCCTCGAAGGCAATTATTGAATATTCTAACAGTTGTCCTGGAGGCGGAGGATGTAGAATTGGGAGTCAGAAGTCAAGATTTAGCTTTAGATGTTGACGATGGTGTCCCCAAAGAAGATCCCGAAGCTTTGGATAGCGTCGACGAGGACACCGCCGATGATATAGAAGAGAGCGACTGTGAGTCGTATCCTCATATTCATATTCATACTCATAAGTACATACCCTTTAGCCCCGATGCACGTCGTTCCGCTATATTCTCTTTTGCCGAGTGATAAACAGATGCTGGTTTTCGAATCGCCACCACCTGGATACCGTCTGGTAGTGGTCTCAACGAACGTAGCTGAAACATCATTGACGATTCCTGGAATTCGATATGTTGTCGACTGTGGGCGAGCAAAGGAGGTGAGTTACTTCTTATCGCAGACATCATTCATTCTCACATAAATTATCAGCGCAGATACGACCCCACAAACTGTATACAGTCCTTCCAGGTGAACTGGATATCGAAAGCCTCCGCAGCGCAAAGAGCCGGTCGAGCGGGGCGGACGGGTCCTGGGCATTGCTACAGGCTCTATTCCTCCGCACTCTATGAACACTACTTTGAATCATTCTCACAACCCGAGCTTCTCCGTACGCCCATAGAAGGCGTGGTACTTCAAATGAAGAGCATGGGCATCGACACAGTGGTGAACTTCCCTTTCCCGACTCCTCCTGATACACAAGCTTTGAGGAGGGCTGAGACGGTACTGACTCATCTCGGTGCGGTGAGCAGTACACCGCTTGAATCGTCGGCGACCTCAGAAATGTCTATTGCTACGATCGGAGGCAAGATAACGTCGCTCGGGAAGTCGATGAGTTTGTTCCCTCTTGCTCCTCGATACTCTCGAATGCTGGTTGCCGGTCAACAACATAGTTGTCTGCCATACGTGATCACCATCGTATCTATCATGACAGTGGGGGATCCCTTCTTGCACGAAAAGGGATTAGACAAAGGCGATAATTCCGACGACGAGAACAATGTTGGACTGGATTACATCAAGAGCGAACGCGTCAAGGCAAAAGAAGTTCGCAGAACACGTCGGAAGGCTTTCTTCGAGACACAACAGGTACCGTCGGTGCAGTTTCTCACCACGCGGCGCTAACACTCCGTTTCTTAGACCCACACTTCCTTGGGAAGGTCAACTAGCGATATCTTTCGAATCCTTTCAGTCGTCGGCGCGTACGAGTTCGCTGGGGGTGGTTTCCAGTTCTGTTCGGAACATTTCGTTCGACCCAAGGTACGACTCGAGGTCTTGGTTTCGTGTCCCACTAATTGACGTGGTGCCCAGGCCATGGAAGAGATCCATAAGTTGAGGGCCCAAATTTGCAACATTGTGAACGCGACCTTTCCTGGTGTGGAGACGGGTCTTGCGCAGCCCCTTAAACCACCTAATGAAATACAAGTTAATTACCTCATTTGCTATTGGTGAGTATTACACTAAAGAATGACTTACAGTTGAAGGTCCTTCGGCAGTTATTGGCTGCTGCATTCATCGATCAGGTGGCCGTTCGGAAAGATCTCGCGCAAAAGAAGTTAGCCACTGGGGTTCAGTACTCGACTGCTAAAGGTGTCCCGTACAGAGCAATGGGTGTCCAAGAAGACGTATTTATACATCCTTCGTCTGTCCTGTCGCAAAACTCTCCTCCGGATTATATTGTCTTCACCGAGATCGTTAGAACAACCAAACCATGGCTCAAAGGTGTGGTGCCATCCCAAATTTAATTGGGATTCTGTCTAACAACCCTGTAGGACTGACACTGATTAACTCTGCATGGCTCTCCACGCTCGGAAAGCCGACACTATGCACTTTTACTAAACCTGCGAAAAACAGCGCAGGCGTGTTGATGACGATACCTAGATTTGGACCGGATCAGTGGGAACTACCACCAATAAAAGCTTCATAGCGATAATAAGAATACATTATGTCCTGTGCAATCAAGCAATGTAGAGGTGATCTAGGTAGATGCGCCATGCGGAGAGAAGGGTGGATATGCTAAAAAAAATCATGACTGCGTGTAGAGTGTATGACATCTATGGTTTGGGTTTCTTTGGGATGAAGATGTTGCCCTTGTCCTTCTTGAGCCGCTTATGTGGTGGTGGCTTCGGTTTGTGCTCGTTGACTGACGAGGACGCTTCCTCAACAAATGATCTCTTCGGTAGAAAGCTTAGTGCAGGATCACCGCTTGGCCCCGCAGCGGTTTGAACCGAAGTGGGGCGTATTGGAGTGGAAGAAAGATTTTGTGATTGCGGTTTAGCACGAACGGATTCGACCAAGCTCTGAGGAGTGACGAGGTCTGCTGGTTCTGGAGCCTTGGAAATAAGCCGCTGTTTGTTGGCCTTCGTTGGCGAAGCAGGCCGGACTGACCGCACAGCGGTGGGCTCTGTGAAGTAAGACACGTCCGCCTGTATACGATACAAAGTTGTGAATACTGGTTACTGTGAGTGTGCGGGAAACATACATCAGTCAGCAGTGACCTGATTCTGGCATTGTTCACAATTTCTTTCCAATCTGCATTACTCCTCTCGAGGGTCGGAGCATTTCCCAAGATGAACAACGAGGATTTTGCTCGAGTAAGAGCCACGTTCATTCGGCGAACGTCTAGTGGGTGGAATTTCAATCACGCCTTCATTTCGACCTCCACGAAACATACCAGCTAAGAAGCCGACCGACTGTACGCCTGGGCCAGCGCGTACGCACGAAAGGATGATGATGTCTTTCTCTTGACCTTGGAAGCCGTCGACCGTATGGAAGTGTATCTTTCCACGAATATCCTCTCCAAATCTCCTTTCAAATGCACGCTGAAGCTCGAGCACCTGACCGCGATACATCGAGACAATGCCAACCCGGAAGTCGAAATCGATTGCTACGAATTCTTTACGCAACCTTGCGTAGAGCGCAACAGCCGCTTGGGCTTCTTGTACATTTTTCATGGAATGGCCGATGGTCCCTTCTTCCTGGCCGCGCGAGATGTTGAAAAAGCGATAGCAACCAAACTTCGGATGAGATTGCCAGGGCTGTTTGGTTTTGGCGTCCATGTCGGGTCCGTCAAGTAGACGACCTTGGTAGAATAAACGGCTAGGGAGCTGACTGATTTCTGGGTGCATGCGATACTGAATACTGTTGGATTTTTGAGTGGATCGTTCGGAAAGCCTCACACCATGCTTACCTTAACAGATGGACAGCCTCAGGGCGGTGTTTTTGCAAGCGAACAAAGAGGGACTGATTGTAGTTGAATTTACATGCCTAAAAGGGTTTATCAGGACGAAAGCAGGACTATGGAAGGAGGCTCATCACCTCTTGGGAGAGTACAGTCGGTGGAAGCTGTTGAGGGTCTACAGAAATAGGTCACGTTTCATATCGCACAGCAGGGATTACTAAATTCTTACCTCCAACCATGATGCACCTTGAAGTACGGAACTTCAAAGGGATCAATGAAGTCAATTCAACAGCTTGGGCGGCTTCATCAATAATGACCATCTCAAACTCCAACTGCTCGATCGAATCATGGCCAGATCCTGCAAGCGTTGCGCAAATCACGTCTGCTTCTTGAAGAACCTCGAGGCGGAGTCGCCTTCGCACAGCATCTAAAGTTCGATTGTCGGACTTTTGTTTGTCCTTCAGACGATCGAACTGTTGGGTCAGGGCCATTCGGCGAGAATTCAACTTCTTGATCTCTTCTTCGACGGCGAGTGTCCTTGCAGTGTTGTTTTGAACCGTGGCTAACTCCTCCAACTTTTGCTGTTTGGCGCGTTTGACGGATTCTATCTCCTGCCGAAGCAGCGCTATTTGTTTTCCGGCATCATTGGAGGAAGCTGGCATATTTTCGCCGTTCAGCTTCTGCTCCACGAGGTAGTCTAGCGCGATATCCCGGGCACTGATGTCGATAGCCTTATCACTGCCAATCCGGACTACCTTGATGGGTTCCCCGCGCTTCTGAGTACTTCGGTAACCCTCCTTCAGGCGACTGGCGACTTCGTCGATTGCTGCGTTACTTGGGGCGCATAAAAGGACTTTATGCACCGGACCTTTGTCGGCTTGCGTGGAATTCCGCCCCGCGTGTATAGAAGTCGTGGTTCGAGGCCGTCGAGACAAGAAAGCCTCGACCAAACCACATATAGTTGAAGTTTTTCCTGTTCCAGGAGGCCTTCAAAGTATCTGAGCAGTCGAGGTATCGAGACGGACAAGTACACCTACCCTTGAATCAACCCGAATCCTTCAGCTCGTAATGAACTAAGAATAGCCCTTGCCTGGGGCTCGTTAACACGGTAGGTTGACATTGCTTGGTCGATATCATGGTTGTCCAAGTGTGGCATTGCGGAGATGCGAGGCTGCATGACCGACTGAAAGGCATCGTAGCAAGGAAGACCCATTAAAGCACCATATTCGCGATGCAGCGTAGCCAAGCTGCAAAAAAGTCAGCGTCGGGAATGCAGTCACTGAAAGAATAACTATACCCAAACACCTTCTTCAAACTCCAGACACTGTTGATTTGCAAGGGATCAGTCCCATTGGGTATGAAACATCGAAGGGTCATTTGTGCGCCAATCGGAGTGGTACGGTATGACTGTGTTTTGGCAAGAAGCGATTTTGTCCCAGACGGATGTCTGAGTACGACCACATCTGTTTCTGACAGACGCCAATCTTTCTGAAGAGCCTCGGATATAGTAGCCTCGAGGTCAACGAAGTCGTCTGTGAACTGCTTCGAACAAATCTTGCAATCATACGATGCCTGGGTCTCCTCCTTCGACTGGACGATCTGAGCCCAACATTCAAGCAGCAGGAGCGGCTCGAATACACTGAGGTATTGGTGGTGGTCTGCAAATTTGTCTGGGACATGAAGTAGCTTTAGTTTTGTTCCTTGTGCGGGAGGATCTGGGCCATCATGATCATAATTCCATGACAACAGAGCACGATGAAGCCCAGAAATATCTG
Organism: Lanmaoa pseudosensibilis; assembly: GCA_038092875.1. Taxonomy (NCBI): domain Eukaryota; kingdom Fungi; phylum Basidiomycota; class Agaricomycetes; order Boletales; family Boletaceae; genus Lanmaoa; species Lanmaoa pseudosensibilis. The sequence goes on from JBBPRF010000177.1 coordinate 23,181, forward strand.
GTCTGAGCCGCATAGCTCTCCTACGCGCATCGTCCCTTCGACGAAGTCGTTCCATCGTGGTGTTCTTAGCCTGATTTGTGACATCAAGCATCCTGACCTGACGTCTCTCAGCAGGCTTCTGCACTTTAGGAGACTTCTGAAATTTGGCAAGGGCGGCCAAACCTTTCGCCCCCCCAGCATCAGCGTCGGACTCGGAATCACTGGACGATGAATCCACCGCCTGCGGTACCTTAGGCACCTCATTGCGGACAGGAGGTGGACGACTAGGTCCAGGAATGACAGTTGCCTGTGCCCTTCGGAAGGTCGGGAAAGTAGGTGTCTCCACCTTAGACTGATCCACAAGGGAGGCTTTGGCAGGTTTCTGGGGAGCCAACGGCTTGAGTGTTGTCTGCACCTCTTTGCGTACCGGTTTGGTGTCTTGGCGCGCAAGAGCCGAAGCGCGACTACTGGCAGTTGTCACCGAAATGATCTCCACGTCGTCGTCATCACTCTCAAATGTTGCTAGGGCGTCTTCAAGTTTTGCTATACGAGTCGAGTCGAGTCGAGTCCTCGGAGCCCCATGCGTCGTCTTGCGAGCGTCGTCCACATGTTTGTTCAACTTCGCCAGGCCAGCTTCGGATGGCGGTACACCCGTTGTTCGAAAGCAGTCCAAGACAGTTTGGATAAGAGCGAACGATTGATGCAGCAGCTCCTCTTCTGACAGCCGAAGCCACCGCGCAAGCTCGGGTAAGACAGGTTGAAGATCGTTCATCATCCGCTCTCCTACCCGAGATAACTTGGATGGTTTCCGAGTCAGTGAGGTGGACTCTCCTTCTACAAATGTGACAGCGGCAGATTCCATGACCCTCCACTGTGCCAGCATATCCCGACCAAAAATGAGTGCATCCCGCATCCACACTGTCATGTCGGGTATCTCGAAGAAGTCCGCCCATAGCGGAGTCCGTTTAAATATCACGGTAAGCGACTGCGTCATGAGTGTCCACAGCTGAGGGAGTTTAGCAGCAGGACCTTGCGGATCTCCAGGCCGCAAGAACTCCTTCGAATGCAGTAAACCATCGGGGCTGGAACAGAGCACCTCGATGATATCCGTGAGACATTGTACAAGAGACTTTGACAAGCTGCACGCCTCGGTGACCTGAGGCGCATGCCGGACAAACTTTTCGAGGAATCCGAAAACAGCGGAGAGGGAGGGGTTCGGTAGATTGGAGAGCAATGCGCGAAAGCAATCAAGACGGACGTCCACATCGAATGCTTGCCCAACCAAGGTCTTGGCGGCAGTTTGAATATCGTCAATTGGAGACAGCATAAGAATCATGACATTCCTAGCAACCTCTGGACGATGAAGAACATTGCGCAAAAAGGATGGTTGATTGTAATTGGCAAATTTAGAGATTGTCTCGACAAAACCTTGTCTCGTAACTTGTAGAGAACGATTGATGGCGTCGAAGGCGACTCGGGCATTCGGTTTTGAGAAAATAGGTTTATAAGCGCGGGAGTTCAGGATGTCTAGATGGGCATACCGGGCAACCAGATCGAGGAGAGAAGTAGCGCCATCCGCATCATTTGTCTGCAAGGACTCGTACGTCTTCATCCACATGTGCACCTGCACAGCGCACACCGAGAACGTGTCCGTTTGACCAGCAAGAAATGTGTAAGATTGGCCGATTGCGTCAACAATCTCTCGCACGTCCCGCTCAAGGCCCGCTGTGACGAGAACACGAGCAGCGCTGCGGGCAGACTTCCACTTTTCGTCTGCGTAATGGCGACCGAAAGCAACGGATATGAAAACATCGACATGAATATCCAGGACACTGGATATTGCCTGACGATGGCGAGCCAGTTCTTCAGCCTGACTCTTACTGGCCAGCGACGAAAGTAGCTGTGATTAATTATCAGTTTAGAATTCCATCAGAGATATCTGGCGCAATAGCTGACTCGTATAGCAACGAACATGACCACGGGGCGGACTTCCTTGAACCTTTCGTGCTGCAATTCTTCGCAAAGTAGGTCGACAATTTTTGCGAGCACTTCGCCAAAGACACCAGAATCTTTCAACGACAATAGATACCCTCCAAACCACGAGAGAAACCAGGGCTTTTCGTCTAGAGGAACAGCTTCCTCAATTAATTTAATATAAAATGGGTTATCCTTGATAGCATCGAATACGACCTGCGGGAACTCGGGTGCCTCGCCTTTCCAGAGATCAGCGTTCAGGCGCTTGAGGAGGAAGAGCATGCACTTTAGTATATGCGCGAACTCTGATAGAAGAAAATCAGTCAGCCGCGGATTGTGTACATGGAAACTTAATACACATACGGGGACCCACATCATGCAAGTGACCTGTGACAACTCTTCGACAGTCGGCTCCCCTGTATGACCGCAGAATTGTTTCGGTAGGTATCTGACGAAGAACCTGACAAAATCCGGCCCAGATTTCATTCGGATCCGATGTCAAGAAAAACGAGCCGACGGGAAAGGTCTCCCCCTCCATTGGAGGCATGTACAGCACAACAGGGTTATTTGGATTTGCGGTCTTCGCGATGAGGTTAAATATGGTTTGAAGGGCTACCTCATGTCCGGTGACGAAGTGGTCTTCGGCCATAGGGATCTCGGAACAGGCTATCACGAAAGACTTCGCCCACTGCCGCACGTCTTGAGATTCATCAAACATGAGAATGAACAGTCCGGGAGGTGGAACATCTGTTGGCCAGCTTGAGACCGAGGGTCGAGAACGTACTAACGCAAGAATGTCGGGATCCTGGAGGATGCGCAAATTCGAGACTGCGTGGTATATTACTCCAGGTGGCAAGCTGCGCAAAGCCGAGGAGTCGTTCCGAGCGGTGCGACTGAGTCCAGCTGAAGCTAAGCCATCCTTTACGAGTTCTAACTCCCAATCGTCATAGCTCCTGTAGAATCCTCGGAGAATGTCATCTGAAAAGGCGCCGAAATACCTGGTTCCGTCAGTCAGCTATACGAGCCTCATCATATCTGACCACGGTCAGAGGGTGAGAATGCGAGCAATCCGCCTCAATCTTCCCGACCAGTCATGGGAACAAGAACATAAGGAACTCACGTCGACCGAGAGGTGACCTTGACTTCGCCAAAGGCTTTGACGCAAGCACAACAGCCTGCCAGACAACCTATCAATCTAGCCTTCCATTCATCTACCTTTGGGCTATTATAGGCGAACAACCTCAAAAGAAAAGTGGCAGCGCCAGCAGTGACTTGACCCGCACGAGAGCAAAACCAATGGTAGCATTTGTCGGAACTGTTGGACGGCACCTTCATGAGATAGTTGAAGACCGGCGCCAACACGTCGTCCGAGCCATCCACCGAGTTGACGGGCGTGTCGCGAAGCTTGGCGAGCAGAGCTTTGATTTTGTCCACATCGCTGGTCGTGGTCATGAAAAAAATTAGAGTGAAGAAAAGGTATGGGAGTGGAATTGCGCGGCTAGGACCTGGAGGACTGCAGAGGAGAAGAAGTGTGCTGACAATGCCAGAAATGGATAGCCGAAAGTCGGAGCTCGTCGAGTCAGCCGTTGATCGCAACTTCACAGGAGTCGGTCAACAAATGGATACACAGGACGTGGGTTATCTCAACGAACTCCTTGAACAAGACGTCGAAATTAGAGAGGTACGGCGCCTACAAATGGCCACACCAAAATTTATGGCGAATCTTTTCCCTCCATGAAAGAAAATCAAAGACCAAGTATCTTATCTTGACAAGAAAACCCGCCTCATCGTTGGGATTCTGAACAAAATCCACTCCACCTCAACGGACGCTCGTTAGTCTCTCGCATACCTCAGATGTCGACATCTAACCCCGTTAACTTCAAGTCCCGCCGCTGCTCGATTCGGTGCGACCAATTTTGCGCAGTTGTCATGACACCAATGCTGCCATCGCCTCCCTTGTCCCTCCTAACCAACTTTGGCGCTGGAAGGAGATGTGGTCAAATTCTCTGCGTACGGCAGTATACTCCGCCGCCCTAGTGGAATACCTAAGTAGTGGTTCCCTCATCACGCTCTCGCAAGCCAGCGAGGTGCTTGGAAGTGAGCTGTTTGCCGCCGAGCCCTCTGCAAAGTCAGATCACTCATGTCTTCTCAGTCAAAGAAGAATGGGCAGATAGATTCTCAATAGCTGTGGAAGATTATTTGCATGGGCTCATTAGCCTCGTCAATGAACTGGTAAATGATCTTCGGTGTTTCGGGAAATACAGAACTGGTTCCCTTAACTTACCACTCTCTTAGTCACGACTTGCTGTCAATGCAGTGACGCTCGGAGATTACGAAGCACCACTTCGTATCTCGGTCTTTGTGAAAGATCTCTTTGCTGGGTTTTCGATGGTAACACTCCCCACAGCTTTCATTGCGGTATTTGACATACCTTCGTCTTACGGAATTAAATCAAGCTCAACCTAAAAAATGACACCTTGCGTCGACGCTTTGATAGCCTTAAATATGACCTTAAAAAGATTGAAGAAGGTTGGTCCCATTTCATCGGCCTACTCCAATTTAAACCCTTACCGTTCCTCAGTTGTCTACGATGTATCACTGCGAAAGTTGGCAGGTTCAACAAAAAATGTTGTTAGAAAAGAGCCTTGAAAGAAGGTATTATTGTAATGGACGTACTAGTGTTACTTGTATGTTCTCGGCGTTGTTAACTCCGCGATCATTCTTGCTAAGAACGCTCAACGCGCCAACTCGGACTCCTCTGCCACTGAGTAAGTTTCCACTCAACAAAGTGACTGCGCGCCCGCATCCCTGGCCATATTTCGTGTAGTAATATTTTCGGCGTATCTCATCTCATCACCGTAACTCCAAAAGACTTTCCTTCGTCCGAGATTCTGGCCATGGATAGAAGACGAGGTTCAACACGCCCAGCTTCGTCAGAAGGTAGGTTCCCACGCCTCCTCCCTGAGTCCATCATATATCCGGTCTATTAAACAGAGATAGAGTACTGGTCTCATGCAAGCAAATCGCTGGGAACACTCTCTAGCATTTATGCTAACCCAACTAGCATCGAGACAATCGGACGCGTCAATAGGCTGATGGCCATGTGGCCAACTGATGATTCGCTCCCAGCCGAGAGCTACGAAACGCTCAAGACTAATTATAAGCGGCTGTCTTCCGCGCTGAAAGAGGTACGCCGTAATTCTGAGGAAGAGATAGAGTGAGAACCTATCCCCCCAAATTTGTTCGGCGGTGAATATAATTTCTGTTACAGAGCACTCAATGATGCCATTGAACGAGTCAGTGTTCTGATCGCACTTCGAAAAGCATCTGAAACATCGCCACAGGGTTTGTATCTCCTTCAGGAATGCTCGTGTCTTCTGACAGCTTTCCGTGACAGAGAAGCGCAATAAACGTCCCCGACCACCGTCACCTTCACCTACTTTTACTTCTGTGACCCCTCCCGTCACTGGAGCACAACGCGCCACAGCGGCAGTCCCCATGCGGGGATCTACTGGACCTTCACCTGCGATTCCGTTCTCTCGAGAGCCAAAAGCGCGAAGAGAGGCACTGGCAAAGCAACTGCCTTTACAAGAAGGGCGTAAAGTTGCCTTCCATCCGCCTGCTGGGAAGACTGCAGATGGAAGTACCGTCGACGTAGACGAGAATACGTGGATTTTGGCTGTTATCACCAAATGCATCAATCAGGATAAGAATCGGTAGGATTTTTTTTTCATTCAAGGGTGGTATGTCTTATCGAATACATCGGCAGCTATGAGGTCCAGGATGTAGAACCACAAGAAGACGGACAACCAGGGCAGTGCTACAACACGACACTTCGAGCTATTATTCCCCTACCTGATCCCAGCACTCCGCCAAATAGTGCGACACATCCAAATGCGTATCAAGAATTCCCAGCCGGGTCAACTGTAATGGCGCTATATCCTGATACCAGCTGTTTCTATCGTGCTGAGGTGATAGCATCTCCAAAGGATCTTCAGCCGTCTGGTCGTGTAAGTCGTGGAGAGTGATGATAAGAATTTGAAACCGAATGCTCACAAGTGGTTTAATATAGGGAACGTCTTCCAAGCATATTTCGGTGTATAAGCTGAAATTCGAGGATGACGACGATCAAGAGCATTCCGTGCTAGCACAATGGGTCGTTGAGTGGCCTGGCGCATAATTATATGAGCTTGTGTAGTAGTACTGTATCGTGTAGGGCACTCGGAACCCCTGACTGGGACCCCGGGCACTGTATGTCGAATTTCCAGAAAAATCGAGGGATGCCGAGGGGAAGATGTCATCATTCGTGCTTATCCATATAAGAGCCGGTGGTCGTGCTCGGATTCTCTGAAGCGGCTCGGCTCAATCATGTCTATCAGCAGACTCCTGCACGAATTCCGACCCCTGTTTCGCTTGCTCGAAGACCCTCTAACTAGGGGGACTGCCCATGGCTTTCCCCACCGCTCATTCCTTGCGGACCCGTTCTTCACGTCTCCCAGCGTCCATCCTGCTTTAGACCTAACAGAGGAAGGAGACAACTACATCGTCGAGGCGGAACTACCTGGCGTGAAGAAGGAGAACGTTGACATCACCGTCGGCGATGGAGGCCGTAGTGTCACCATCCAGGGTAGAACGTTCAGTCGCCGCCAGGGTGACTCTTCAGAGTCCACTACTGAGACCAGCACTTCACAAGGTGAAGGCATGCACATTTACCGCGCACAACTAACCTGGTTAATTGACGACCACTGCAGATGCAGGTGCTGTTGTGAGCTCCGAGACGCCATCCAACCAATTGACTACAGAGCGTCTTTACTCCGGAACCTCATCGTTCACGCGAACTGTCTGGCTTCCCCGCCCAATCGACAGTTCGAAGATTACGGCCAAATTGGCTGATGGGATCCTCACGTTGAAGGCTCCAAAGACGGTGGATAAGGAAAGTATCAAGATCGATGTTGATTAACAGGATGGCATTGACCCTTTTCACTGAATTCACCTCACCGTGCATCTGGTGTTGTAACTTGTAACTGGTTATTACTTGGGCTGATTGTCTGTATGTAGCTCCACTCAGATGTATTACTATGAACCATACTTATTTGAGGTTCTGGACTTCTTGAAGCATGAGGCAACAATCAAACGTAAACCGTGGGCAAGCCTCCACCTTCAGTAGTTCAACGTCAAAGTGAATGCCCTGGCAGGCAAACTGATGAAAGTGAGCTAATCGTATCCATGTCTCACGTAGTTGGTGTCACGAAGTAGGGGCAGGAGGATGTGCATGCTCCTCTGGAAATCTCATAGGTACATATTGCTTTATGAGGTTGGGCTCGGTCGAAACTCGGATAGGCTCAGTGCGTGGTAAGTCGACAATGTAACCTTACTTAAACCTCCTGATACGGAGTCATTGATAGTATTACAGTTGGTTTGCGTCTTCCCGTGCCAGATGCACTCGTTGCCGCATCGACCAACCAAATACTGGCGTTAAGTGCTGCAATCCTTTGCCTCACACAAACGAAACAACACAGCCTGATGAATACCCAGGCAGAGCCGTAATACTATGTAAGTAATCAATGGGTGGATCTCGGTAACTCATTCAGGACCTGTCCCACCTTATCTCAGCACTAAATTTTCCTCTTTATCTGCATTCTTTCGGTTCCGTGCCCGCATAAATCATGACGGTGCGCTTAAAGCTCTCCCCTCCCTGCACTACCGTGGAATGGGTAGCTCAAAGGGAATCGACTTCGATTTCGAGTCCACGAACAACAGTCGTGAAATGCTGTCTGCCATTCATCGCGCGGATGATACGCTGCTGAGAAAACTTGGCTACAAGAGCGAATTCAAAAGAGAATTTTCGGTACGTGCACAACGCAACGACCACCGTATGTGACAACTGTCAACACGAAATTTGCAGCTTCTCGAGACGATATCATTTTCCCTTGCCATCTTGGCCGTCTCCTGTGGCATTACTACTGGGTACTCATACCCTCTCTTAGCAGGTGAGTGACAAGCCCTACGCTTGCATCCATCCTAACTTGGACGGCGTCAGGTGGACACTTCGCCATGGTGTGGGGCTGGTTCATTCCTTGCATCTTCATCGCGTGCGTTGCGGCTTCTATGGCGGAACTGGCGTCATCCATGCCGTGTGTCTCCTTGGTTTGAAATCTTTCGGTCCCCATCCGATTTTGACTTTCCCAAAACAGCACAAGCGCAGGGCTTTACTACTTCTCTGCGAAGATGGCATCCGAAAAGCAATCTGCGCTTGCTTCTTGGATTACCGGATGGTCCAATATTACCGGTCAGGTGACTCTGATCTGCTCGATAAACTATTCGTGGTTAGCATTGCTCCTTGGTTGCTCGGTTGTGTCGTTCATAACATTATTAGCACCGAACTTATCACAACTGGCATTGCAATGGCTACTGATGGTGCCCTTGTGTTAGGTTCTGGTGCGACATTCGGGATAATATTTGCATTGTATATTACCCAAGCTATTCTTTGTTCCTCCGGCACAAGGGTCTTGGCTCGGATGACGGTATCAGTACTCATCATCATATGTACGTGGAAATCCTGCTGACTATGCCGTAAATTAACCATGGGCATGTAGTGGGCACAACGATTGGTGCTATCATATCCCTTCTGGTTTGCTCCAGGGGTATTGTTTCTTCCAGAGATGCGTTCACCAAGTTCGAAAATAGCACTGGTTGGTTTAATAGTAGGTCTCTTTTCGTGACCAGTCTATATGCGTGCTGACCAAGAGCAGATGTCTGGGTGTTCATCCTATCATTTACTCAACCGATGTGGTCCCTGACAGGATGTAGGTTGATGAATGTTCCATCTGGTTGGTCTTAGCTTACCAGTCATTTCATCCAAGACGATTCTGCGGTACACATCGCAGAAGAAACGTCGAATGCGGCTTGGGCAGCTCCGATCGCTATCATGGTCGGGGTCCTGGGAACCGAAATTCTTGGCTGGTTGATGTACATCGCAGTATCGCTCGCTACAGCTTCGGTCCCAGGGGCATTGCAGTCAAAGCTTGTGCTGCCAATTGGTGATGTTTTCCTGAACGTCCTGGGCAGGAAAGGTACATTTGTCCTCTGGTGGTCAATGGTTATACTTCAGGTTAGTCACATTCTTAATCCGCGATGAAGTGGTCCAAGGGACATTCAGTACTTGTGTGGATGTTCTCAAACCGTTGATGCATCTCGAGTTGTGTTCGCCTTCTCCAGGGACAACGCACTACCGGGTTCGCGCTGGTGGAAACGAGTTAACCGTTATACCCAGACCCCTGTGAATGCGGTCTGGTTCGTTATACTCCTCTCTGCAGCCTGCGGTTCGCTTTCCTTCTCGGTGACGGGATTTAACTCACTTGCATCGTACGCGAGTTCATTGCATACCTCAAATCGCTTATCGTCTAAGTTCTACCTTCTTCTGTAGTGCTTCGGTAATCGGGCTTTACATCTCCTATGTTACCCCAATTTACTTCCGCATAACGTCCGGACATGATAAATTTGAACCTGGGCCTTTTCATCTCGGACGCTGGTCCAGATTGGTTGGAGCGACGGCAGTCATCTGGGTTGCTTTCATGGTGGTGATGCTACTATTTCCCTGGACCCGGACTCCCAGCCCGCAGACGATGAGTGAGTCCGATTTGTTATCTGATTTCGTGGCATTTGATTGAGATAACGACAGACTACGCCGTGGTGATCATCTTGTCCATTTTCCTTTTCGCATCTGGCTTTTGGATCTTTTCGGCGAGGCATTGGTTCACTGGACCCATCCCCAACATAGGCGCCAGCGCTGAAAGCGAGCCAAAATGAGCATAAGGCCAGTCACCCAGTCTTGATCGCAAATTTGTGGACGAAGAATCGGAGCGCGAGAGTCGGGATATTTCTTATCCTTCATCATTATTTCGATTATGTACATCATCGATGGTTTCTATGACAAGGATGCCCCAACGAAGGTGGGGGCAACACAGGCACCATCCTTGGTGCGGATTCGATGGACACTTTTGGTCACAGGGTTGACCCAAGCTGCTTCTCTGGTATCTAGAGTTGTGAAACCTGGTGATGCAGAGGTACCGGTGAAAAAAGTGTCCAGATAAAGATATCATCATGATCCGTACCGGGTTGGATGGTTTCAAAGATTTTCTTCTTGGGGTTCATTTGGGATACCGGTTGGGCACCTGATAGGAGTTTCAGAGCAACGCCCAGGCTTGAGAGGAACGAGAAGCATACCCTCATATTCGTGTCCTTCGAAGTACACGCGCTCTCCGGGTTTTGAGCCGAGGGGAGGTTGAATCAACTCAACACCTCCTTCCTTCCCTTCTTTTGAAGATGCCTGTGAACAAATGTCGGATTCGGAACACGTCCTCTAGAATGCACGCACAGCAAGAACCATAGCGAAGCTTTTCACGCCACGCATAGATGCGGGCTTAAGGTTACACTGTGTGAGATTGGATTAGTAGTTAGTCAAGGACAGTCGTTTCGGAGGGGGTATCCACACACAATCGCAACGAGATACTTGTCGCGCATCTCTTCTATAGGTATGTAGTTGACGAGACCGGATACCACTGTGCGCGGGCCCGTTTCTTCGCCAAGATCTATTTGCTGTAAAAACCAGATTTCAGTAAATTCAGGAGCTGGAATATGGCTTGTAATTCGAGACTTACCTCAATGTAAAGACCATCTGCATCGGGATGCTTCTTCACTAATAGAAGACAGTCAGCGTGAGTGGGAAGTCTGAAGACATCATACCATCAATAATGTGGCCGACTCTCAAGTCTATCATGGATGGCACAGGTTCGCCAGCATCTTCAGCAGGGGCTTTTCCGCCACCTGTTCCTCCCTTGTTCTTCTTGCTTCCATCCTCAGCAACAGCAACCTTCTTCTTTTCTCTCTTCTCCTTCTCTTTCGGAGGCTCTCCGGTACCTTCCTTTGATTTTATTGTTACTGCAGTTTTCTCACCTGTTGCTGGTTGCTCGACAGTCTTTGGAGTCTTTTCCTTCTTCTTCGGGGGTTCTCCCTTTCTCTCGATCTTGGGAGCTAAATCAAAATCGAAAAATACGGCGGAGAATGCAGGCGACAACGCCTGTGCTGCGACTCGTACAGATGGAAGCGTCTGAATGTGATCAAAGTAACGAGTAATTGCCGGCGTCGCGTAATACTGGGCCGGCTGCAGCTGAGACTTGAGCTGGAGTGAGACAGAAGCGTTGAATAGTATCAAAACATTCATGGCATACCAGCGTTGGGTGGAGGGCGCCATATAGCGCAACGTCAGCGGCCGTGAGGTAGTTGCTGACGACGTATGTCCGAGGAACAAGTAGGAATTCCAAGTCCTAGGAGAGTTCGTACAAAGGTCGTGAGTTGGCATCGCATGTTGTACCAATAAGCTCACCAAGAAACTCTCAGATTTTACGATATCGCCTGCAGCAACCTTGTCTATCCAGCTTACCACTTCCAGTTTGTCGGTATCCGTCCTTCCTGTGTCTGCTTGTGCATTCGCAACCAGATCTTTCAAGGGGTAATGCAGCTTTGAGAGTGATGCTTCGTACGACATCGTCCTCGAAATGAAAGATCTCCAAAGTGGATGATATGAGAGCAATCGATGTCGATGGAGCAATCTACGAGTCAAGACATTCATCTGTGGATTCTGTGCAGAGTCTAATGTAGATGGGTAGCACGTGATGTAGTAACGATCCCTCGACACGTCCACGAAACCCGCGCAGTCCCGCAGACTAAACACACAGTCCCGCCATCAAGTCCCGCCAGTCGCTAGTCGTACTTTCCTCGGCCGTCGATAGCAAAATTGTTTCCCACTTTTCTCAGTAGAAAATCGCCATACACGACTGGCTTATAAACCTCATGCGCTGTGTCGCCCTTTTCCGCCACGGCACGCATCGCAGCTGGTAATGGCGTGATGTGTGCTGTGAAGTTCGGCTCGAAGAAAAATGGAATCCTTGAAGAGGGTCAGCGTCACTCAGCATGGGACAAACCGAAACCGTACGAGATGCTGTGAGAAGATCAACACGACAAAGCAATCATTCTAGGAGAGTAGAACATACCGATAATTTGTTCCTCTATGAACTACCCGATGCAGGGTACTTTTGTACAGGCCATTTGTCCATATCTCCCACACTACACGACTGTGGGTGAGTAATCCTTCAAGTCTACGGATCGACTCACTCTCGCCGATGTTACAGACGATGCATCCAGGGATTGGATCCGCGTTAATCCAAAGTCCTTCTTCACGCCCATGTTCATCGGGGAGTCCATCAACGGCTTCTGAGACATGTCCACGTTTGCGTAAGAACACTTGCAACGCTGATCTTGTAGGATCTGCATACAGGAGACTAAGATCATCTTGTCAGAGGGACTGCATCTTTTTATCATGAAATCATGGTTACGTCAGGCATCCGTAGTCCCTGTGGACAAGTTAGATAGTCTTTCGAGATTCACCCCATCAACGTACTTATGCGCCCCACAAGAGAAGCCGTCGTGGTCGTCAGGAAGGGGCGGATAACCTACAAGTCAGTATCTTGAGTCTTTCTGTCCTGCACAAAGATCGGGCGTGGTTGGGGACGAACCAATGATCCGCATTACCCAGAAACTATCATCCACCTGAGCGCGAAGCTCGTGCCACTCCTCAGCGTCCATCCCCAGCCCATATGCCATCCTGGTGACCTACTCAGTCCTACGGATGTCATATGATAAAACGAATACTTGCGCTTCCATGAGGATCATTCCGAGCTTCTTCATTTTCTCGATCCATTTCTCATATTTAGTTTGGAAATCTGGGGCGGCTGGCCACTGGTTTTCTCCCCAGAGCGGCCGCGACTTGTCAGGGTTCTCTACAGCTTTGTAGAAGTCGATACCCTCATGATTATCTGCCTTTCCGTTTGTGACGTTTTCCTTTAGTCTTTGGTAACCTGTGATTGCAAAGATGAGCGAGTCTGTGGACAGAAGGTAGGACATCCACACCTCGAGCAAAATCTTGATGCCTCAATGAGATCTTGTCCTTCTCAGCTTGGGGTAGAGCAAAGAACTCTCGAGCGAGTCGTGTAAGTTGTTCTGTTTCGGCGAGCTCGACGCATTGAGAAACGTCCAGATAGAAGAACCCGTATTCCACACAGGCCGAGTGGAGAGCTTTGGACACTGCCTCCCGTGCCGTGTCATTGGCCGATCGAGTGTCCCAGTACGGTGCGATGCTGATAATAGGTAGTTGAAATCCGCGCTCAGCACTTCCCATCTTCAAGTTATGTCTAACTAATCCGTAATCGCAACTTGGTTTGCTGGGTGTGTGAGTAACGTTGAGATTTGATTCGGCGGAACATATTTTATCAGATGTTGAACACAGTGACAGGCACCGTTGATAAGATAAGATTAGTTGATTCCAGACCAGACTCGCTCACGAACCGATCGACAGTCACCACGCTCCTACATGGCTCGGACCCACTTGACATACATGCGCGTCACATAACCTTTGCCTAATTGATGATCGTCATCAAGTGTATTACCTCGGACTGTAGTTGTAAATCGTGGAAGCCATAGTGGAGTGAGTCTGCGATAGTTTGCGTGAAGGGAGGTACGCCATGGCATATTAGGTGATGATAGTGAATACATTCCGGCTGAATGAACAACGCTGAAGTTAAGAGTAAGACCCATTTTCTGGGCGCGTGTTCTGCGAATAAATGGTACGACCCGGATTTTGTACCATCCGCCCAAACGTACTCTGAGAGTCCTGCAGAAAGGCGCTGGCAGGACCCGTGAACTGACCAGGCCAAGGAGGGGTAAAAGATGGTGGTGTCGAGTTATGAATGTCGTGGGGAGATCGGTTCGACGTTGGTACTCGTCTCGGTGATGCTGAACCAGACCAAGAATCGTGGTCGTGAGAGTACACGAAACCATTGGTCATCCCGCTCTCATCGTCATCCGCTTCGTCTTGACGGGCAGCCCTCGTACTCCGTATGACTCTCCCGCTAGAGCTTCTGACTATGTTCGCCGAAGTGGGGTCATCCGGTGGATCGAGCATTCCTGGCTGCCTCCTATGTTCCGCTTGCAGGGTCGCGCTCGCACTCGATTTTTCCTTTCCGTTTGCTGGGCGGTTTCTGGATTTTAGCTTGCCGTTTAGCTGACCAGAAGACAACGTTGGCCCTGGGAAAGTTGACTGGATGGCTGAAGACATGGCAGGATTTGTCTCCAGGTCCTCTTTTTCTTTCGTCTTTCGTCTCTCTAGTGCTTCAGAAAGCGAGATTGGTTCGGGGATTGTATCTGAAACAATAGAGCACATCAATATATGGTACTGGGTAGGATCAAGCAAGTGATTACCTCGAAGAAACATGAATTCTTGGTATTGTTGAGTGGAAGCCGCTGAAAAGCTATCAGTGAGAGGCATGTGTACCGGTGACGCCAGGCTGACCCATGTCTACATAGTTGACAATAGTTCGACGGGATGCAGAAGCTTGTCGATGACCGGCTTGAACCATGCGTTTTATGAATTCTTCCTGAGGGGTAGTATAAACCCCTAAATTCCAAAAGACGACGGCAATACGTACCGTTGCAATGGATAGGACAAAGGAAGCCTCCCGTGACATGGAGAGATTGGTTGTGATGCCTTAGAAAACGAAGGTGAAATCGCGTCAACAGCATCCGTTTCTGAGGAGAGGAAGGAACACACCATCCGCCTGGACTATATTCTCGACTCTGGAAATGGGAAGTAACGATGTTCCCGGGACGCGTACCCCCATTCTTTTTCCTGCTTTCTTCTGAGTGGCGGACGCGCTGGCCCCTTGCTCTGACTCTGTGTCGGATTCCAGTTCGTCCACCTCCGCCTCCCCTTCGGAGTCTGTGGGTAGGTTATATATGCTAGAGCTCTGAGCCTGGCTGTCTGGATCGTCGTGTTGACCATAAGGGTACAAGGAAGTCGCATGGGTCAGCACGGAATCACTGGCATAGTATGCTGCCATGTTGATCTTTGCTAGACCGCGTATATGAAAACGTTGGCGACGCGAAGCTCTGAGGCCCTGGGATGAATGTGAGTCGGGTGGGAGGACGGAGAAAATTAAGCTTGCTGTGACGAGGGTTTTAATTCGGAACCAGGGTAGCGCGGCGTATGTGAACAAGCAGGCAATGCACTTCCGAACTCCAAGTGTATGTACCTGCCATCCTGAGACATCAACTCCTCACAACGCCCCTCATACCACCAAAGCTACACTAATCAAGTTGGCTCAACCCCCGTATGTTGGGTGTCCAGGAAATCAAAAGTACAGCCTCGGGTGACCGCAGTTCTCCTTTCGCAAGCACTGGCGCATTCCTTCGCGGTGTACGCGCGCGTACCATGCGTGCTCAAGTAACTGCAGTACTGCTCGATTCTTCGAGGGTTGACCTGTTGTTGCCCACAAGTTCTACTTTTGCTCTACTACACCAGCTGGAGGTGTGTCTGTACAGAGTGGAATGAATACTCTGTCATTTAGTTGCAGCGTACTCGCGGGGTATCATGTAGGTTGCCGATGACGAGCTTATTCACTGGCAAGTTTGCGGCCATTCGAATTTTTCGGTGCGGCTTTCCACTAACCGATTCGTTCTCCGTTGTCGTCCCGAGTGTGCCGAATGTCACCAAACAGACGGTCGCCTCAGCAAATTCAGAGACTGACGCGCGCCAAAGACAAACAGAAACATCGATTTCATGTCATACATAACTATCGATTCGACGCATGCAATCAACATGGGCGACTAACTGGTTTGCCACCGGATGGCGACGACTTGCGAACTACGTTGGATAGGGCCCGGTGAACCAATGTCTAGCCGAAAAGATCCAGGAAGCCGCTGCGAAGAGGAAGATGGTCGTGACGATCACAACAGCATATTATTTATCTCATCACTTCAGTATCGATAATGAGAATGAGGCAAAAGTAAACTTACTCATTGTCTGCGGATCAGCAGTCTGGGTATAAGGGAACAACAACATCACAACCATGAAAGCGACCTATGCAACTACTATTGCTTCAATATGCCAGCGCCCGAGATGGAAAGGTCCAGGATAAAGCTTATCTCTGCCAGATGTTATGCGGGAGTAGATTGGGGTAACATAAGAGATGTAGAATCCAATTACCGAGGTACTGTGGGGGAAGCATGTGTCAAACAACGCGGCGCGGAGCAGGGAGAGATGAATCAAACGCCATCACTGATAAGGAAAGTAATCCACGATTACAGAAAGCAGTATGACAAACCAGACGGCGTTAAAGGGGGCCTGGGCATATCCGTTGACTCGTTTCCACCACCATAAGTCCGCAATGCGTCATCCCTGGAGAAGGCGACAATTTGAGAACATCCGTACAGATACTAGATGAAACATGATTAGAGTTAAGAAGATGCTCACCTGGAGTACTGTGGTAGACCACCAGAAAGCTAAAGTGCCTTTTTTACCAAGGATATTCAAGAAGACATCCCCGATAGGTAGTGCAAATTTTGACTGCGACACATCCGGAATCGAATATGTGGAAAACGAGGCGGCGATGTACATTATCCAGCCAAAAAAAATGAACCATGCCTCTCGAACAGACTAAGGTGTAAGCCACTCCGACACAGACACGCAACGGACCACTCTCATTGGACCCCGCACTTTGATCATACCATACCATTGCTCTGGTGATACCCGACAGCATTCCTTTACACTACTTATATAGAGACCCAATCTGCTCGTACTGTCTTATCTCTTTTATCCTGTACGTTCATCACGTTCTGTCGCTGTTTGAGTGAGACTTGCCAGTCTACACTTTTTTTTGAACATGATGAACATATGGGATAAAAGATATAAGACAGTACAAGCAGATCAGGTCTCTATATAAGTAGTGTAAAGGAATGCTGTTGGATATCACCAGAGCAATGGTATGGTATGATCAAAGTGTGGGGTCCAATGAAAGTGGTCCGTTGCATGACTGTGTCGGAGTGGCTTACATAAGGGTGATATTGCACCGAAGGTTGTCGTGGCCACTGCCAAAATCATTGTGAGGTAAGCTTGAGGACGACCCCAAGTACTGAAAACAACGAGAACCAGCACTGTCATGCGAACCAAGACCCTCGTACCAGCTGAATAAAGGATGGCTTGTGTTAGACGGATAGCTAAAAGTATCCCATAAGTTGCTCCAGAATCTAGGACGACTGCACCACCAGTAGCCACCGCAAGATAGGTTGAGTTAGGTTCGGCACTAATGTTGGTATGCAGGACTGCCAGGCCGACGGTGAACGATGCATACCACGAATAATTAATCGAGTAAAGCCACTTGACGGGCCGGTGATATTGGACCAGTCCGGTAATCCAAGAAGCAAGAGCAGATGGTTTTTCGGACGGCAGAGAAGTAGTAAAGTCCAGCGCTTGTCTTTTAGTCAACACTAGAATCAGACTGTTCTGCGGGATCTTAAGCCAAAAAAACTCACGGCATGTACGACGCGAGCTCTGCCGTGGAAGCCGTGATACAGGTAACAAAGATGCAAGGAACCAGCCCTATACCATAGCAAAGTGCCCACCTTGCAGGCACGTTAGGAGGGAGGCGAGGATAAACAACACGACTAACGGGAAAACAGAAGTTAAGAATATCTGGTCACCGCCAGCGTCTCGTTTCTGTGGTCGATGAACTCGGAATTAAAGTTGACTGCCTTTAAGCTTGTCATCGTATAGTGCGCGCGGATAAAACCTTATGGTCACACCTCTGTTTATACTGTGTAGAGATAGGAAAGGATGGTATTTAAAATAACGTGCCCGTTTCCAGCTTATCATCTTACAGTTGCGAGAGGCGGAGAGTCCATGGCTTTGTGACCTTGATCCGTTTGAGAACGGATGCTAAACGCATGCTGGGGTGGTGTTCAAACTCCGCCCATGGTTTGACTTGACTAGTGCCATGAATACCCTTCGACAGTTCAGTACTTCAGCGCGGGTCTGTGGGTTCATATCAAACATCGGGAAGCAGCCCATCCCAGTACCACCCAATGTCACTCTCACACCATCCTCGACATCCCTCGCCGTCAAGGGACCTCTTGGCGAAACAACCGTCCCTCTCGAACCGTACATGCAGCTCGCCTTCCCCCAACAGGACGTATTGTCTCTTACCGTCGAGGATGGCGCGGTTAAACATCAGCGTGCCATGTGGGGCACGACGCGATCGCTGATAAATAACGCCATCACTGGGATGACCAACGGTTTCTCTAAACCTCTGTACCTGGTCGGCGTCGGGTACAGGGCTGCATTGGAGGACGACCCACGGGGGACCGTCGCAGGTGGAAACGGCAAGAGGCTTAACCTCAAACTCGGACACTCCCACAACATCTTCGTGCCCATCCCTGCCCACATCACCGCTGAGGTCCCTTCAGCCACCAAGATTGTGCTTAGCAGCACGAACAATGTCGCTTTGGGTCACTTTGCTGCCAAAATCCGAAGACTACGTCCCCCTGAGCCATACAAAGGCAAAGTAGGTTTAACCCTCCAACTTTCCGTTCCCCGCTTACACGGTAAAAGGGTGTTTTCATCGGTGAAGAGACGATACGTCTAAGGGCGATCAAGAAGAAGTAGATTATCTGTGCACTTTCCCCGAATAAATTTATCCTTAACTTCCTCGTTGCACTGGCAAGAGAGAAATTCCGTTGCGTCAGCGTTTAGTGACAGGGTACCATGCTGACTATCATCGATGATTCTACGTCTGCCCCCTCCATGTTCTATTGTGCGTTTCACATTCAGAGCCACCGCAGGAGTCCAGGTAAGTGAGCATGCGCTCTGATCATGAGATATCCTATCAGCTTGTGATAGCGTTTCGAGCCCTTGGCATGTATGACCATCTAGTAATCGTGGTGCTAAGTCTGATAACATGAACATTCCTTTCGCAGCTTGTTTTCAGCGGTCGAGGAGTATTACTCAGTCAAGCCATAATGCATCACCCGAGAAGTCTTGATGACACAAATTTGAGCGCGGGGTATTCCATCTCTTCATCGCGCCAGGTCGTCCTGCGGCAGTTTCCAGGAACAACGGATATATCATATTATATATCACCGCGGTCGAAAGTCCCTTCTATCCGTCCAAATATTCCATTCCGACGCGTTCAATTACGATCATACACGTTACTGAATATCAAGTTACATGCTACGATTCATCTGTTCCCTTCATACCAGGTCGTTGCTGCAACCAGTTCTCGAAGACGATCATCTTCTTGTAAAAGATGCTCGTTATGAGAACTCTTGAATGAAGTCGTGCCAAAATGTGAGCGTCTTTTCTTCCTCGGCTGCGTGACAATACGACATACAGGTCGAATTCTCTGTCAGAGGTGAAGCGATGTCCACGATTGCCAGCGGAAGCAGCTCACTGCCATCCAAACGCAGACTCCGAGTCCCTGAAACTTTCCGTGAAACTCATATTTGAGGTACGTCAAACAAAATCTTCGATGCATACAACCATTTTAGGATTCGGCTGAAAAGCCCGCCAGACTTATTCTCTGAGAGTTGTATGAATTGCTTGAGCCATTTTTTATTGAGTTTAAAGTTTCTTTATACAAAGCTAATTGGCTGAGGTCGCTGTCATCTGTGTGCCTCGCCTTCGCCAGCACGCCGACTTTGCGCGGGGTGAGTTCCTCCTATTTTGCTTGCATATTTTTCTCTGATTCTTCTGGGCTCTTTCTTTGTCCCGCTGGTGTAACTTACTTATTTTTATGACAACTGTTTACTTCCATATGTTATTACTTTAGGTTACTTGTGATTTCCGTTCCTCCTGTTATTTTTCACCAAGGGTCGACGACGTATTGACTATTGTTTTTACTTGAGCTATATCGTGGCGTAGTTGAGCAAATAAAAACAGATTCGATACTAGTGTGTCCTGGGTATGATCGAGTGATTTACTGGCCGGGACTCTAGGTACATTTTGGTTCTTCGACCTCTCATGATCATGATCTATAATAGAATTCAAACAACCTCGGGATTCTTCACATCGCTGGAATCACTTGACGCAGAGTACTGCTGGTTGCCGCGTCACTGGAGTTAAGCAAAAAGTATGTCCTTATACAGATTGCTCACCTCGTCCCGGATGTGCTCTTGCGTGGTGTCGATCTTGATGAAAATATTGTTTGGCATGTGCTGATGGGACAATGAGGCCGTATTCTACACTATTCCTCAAGAAACCTACCCTTGATGATGCTCCAAGCCTAGTGTGGTTCATCTTTTGTTGTGCATCGTGACATTGGAAGGAAAGCGACCCATCATCGCTACGAGACCCGCCCTTCAATCCTTTGTGCGCATTCAGGGTGGAAAGAAGGGTGTTGCAGTAAACTGTGAAATATATTAATAAAAATTTCCTCACTCCTGACACAGGACGTACGTCGGCCAATGCAGAAATAGAATGTGATGTAGATCCACGCGTGGGGCCACACAGAAATCTATTGCATGATCGGCAACGAGGAATCACACGAGGCACGCGACAACACTCACACATACTAGAGAAGCAAGGGCACAGAGACTGTTGTGCTGTCAGCAATACACGCCTCGATCAGGCCACACAACTGACCTAGTCAAAAGACCGGTGTTAATGCTGAATAGAATCTAAGCCACACTCGTCTTTCACCGAAAGTGACTCTTTTGATATGGGCCACTTACCAACTTGGTGATCACTGTGTCGGATCTGACAACAGGATATTCAGAAAACACAGCGAGAAAATGTGTGGAAATATTCACTTTCGGAAGCCAGTTCGTGATATCTGCAGCATAAAACAGAGGAATATGGTGATGACAACATCCCCTACTGCAGCAAGCACATTGATCGACATTGAAAGACCCTGAATGCAATGTCAGTGGATTGTTCATAGGATTGGGTTTGCATTAATTACATTCAGGGAGGTAAGCTGTACAGCCATGTCAAGAGACAAACTAAGCATGTATGAGGCAAATGCTGATGACAAGCAGATATGAAACAGAAACATATGCCTTGATACTGAAGACTATGTGGTGTTGCTGGTGTCAATGATGTTCACAGACAAAAATTTTTGTCACCCACTGATAGCTGCAACTGTACATAGATAGGACACTCTTAGTGTGGGGAGAGTGAGCTCAGGAACATGTAACTCATGAAATTCAGCAAGAACCAATATCATCTAAGAAGGTGGTGGCTAAGAAGTCAAACTGTGTGTCTTGAATGACACATCACTTACAACTGTGCCAGTGGCAAGCCAGCTCT
>JBBPRF010000178.1:0-44207 GCA_038092875.1 Lanmaoa pseudosensibilis
AGAAAGATATGCCTTCGTGGGTGAACATCTTTATGAGGGGACGAGGCACAACGCCCACGCAAGACAAGATCAAGGAGGCCGTCGATCTCTTGGGTTCATGCGGAGAATGTTTTCAGTTCTTGTTTGCGACAGAGACCCGGTGAGTTTCTTGAGCACCTAGATGACCTGTGTGTAACAGTACCACTCAGGAACAATCAAGGGGTTGTTCGACGGCAGGGGGATTTGCCCCAATCCCCAGAGCACGTCCCGGAAGGATCTGACAGTTTCGACCAAAGGGATCCGGTTTCCATTCTTGTGAACCCCAAGTGAGTGTTATGATACCGCAGTGGACTATTCTCTAATGAATGAATGAATGTTCAGCACTACCGAGCCAGACACAGCTATTTACCAACATGGACATGCAGTTACACAGGGAGCATCCCAGGGGATAGATGATATGCAGCGGAAGAAGGAAGGAAAAGGTGATCCACTCTTCGTTGAATTTCACTCGTGCGTGGTTGACGTGGTCGTTGCTGGCTTTTCTAGCGCGCAAACCTGAAGAGATGTTGAAGTGGGTTGATGGATTATTGTCCTTCTCAGGCAAGCTGGCCACCTGGAGATTCTTTGATCAAAAACGCGGCTCACCTTCGGTTATCCATAACAGCTCGGCAAGCCACAGGAATTCGAAAAAAATGATACTGTTCGACTTGTAGAAGACCAGGGAAAATTCTGGGTCAGATGATGATTGGAATCAAACTTGTGTTTTTGTCGGAATTTCGGAGGATGGCTACTCTGACTTTGATTACGAGCCAATTCTGTAGATCTGATAGATTGGACATACCTGTATGTTAGCTGTAATATACCAATAAAACCTTTCCCCCTCAGGATGGGACCATGTATAAAGGTGATTCCATCCTTGTTCTGCTGTTTGTGCTGAAGGAATGATCGTGATTTATGAATCCCTCCCTGGTCCGAAAGGTCAGGGTTCTCCAACCTCACGCGACGCCTGGTTGGCATGCCTCTCATCTCGGACCTGGAGCTGAAATCACGGCTATAAAATCACGGCTATATAGTGATCGCTGACTGCCTGGAGCGATGGGATATACATTAAAAATCTGATAGCATATCTTTTATACCTAGCCAATAATCCGCGTCTGTCCGCTTGCTGATTTCACCCTTGGTTAACCATGCAAAGTCTTGGTATCGATGCGGGTCGGGACGAACTTGTCCTGCGAGAATATGGGCTTTGTAAAAGAAGAAGACGTCCTGAAGGGCATTCAATATATGGGTTTGGACAATGGGGCAAAACTCACGTCTTGGGTACTTTGTTTGGGAGGGTGATAGACGCCTATGGGGTTCCGGCATACTATCCAGGTGTCCATATGTCGACCACACTCTGCATCGAGTCTTCGATGTGCAGCCTAGGGATCTTGTCTGAACGAACCCAACCGACAACAGTCCAGTGATACTCACCACATGCAAAAATTCACCCTTTTGGACGTCCCCTTGTGGAAACCGCCATATGTCTTTGCCGTTCTCTTGCATCTTGAGCAAGAGATAGAGATTTCGCTGACCCCTCCTGTTGAGGTTCTTGAGATCGTCGGTCTCGTCTGCCTTGTGAATGCGCGACATGGACTCGTCCACCTCGTCCTTCATTGCGATTTCCATGAGCTCGGTCGCCTCGTTCCGTTCCTCGGAGGGATCCAAGCCAAAGGGTGCGCCGAATGCCCTGCGCTCGCGTCTCCTCTCCTCGATGTTGAACCGCGTCTCGAGGGGTGAGCCTTGCTTGAAATAAAACTCGGTCGGGAAGGGGTTGCGCAGGGCACGGTGTATGCGAGCTTGGTAGGCATAAAAGGCTTTTTCAAAGGGTGTCGGTGTGCGTGTGAGGAGCGGGGAGCGATTGAGGATGATGGCGGTGTGCAAGTTTGGACGAGTGCGGGTGCTGGACGTCGCCTCTGTTGCAAACGCGCGTCTGCAAAGCTGGCGAGTGGACATGATCATAGTACCAAAGGGGGGGGGTCGCATTTTCTCGATTAAAGGACCCGATGACCGTGGGAAAAAAAGGACCTATGACGGTGCATTTCGATTGACTTTGACTTTGACTTCGCCATGTCGGTCTCGCTCGTCTCCAATGCCTACCTCGATGAGAACTCGACAAAGATCAGGTCAAAACCTGTCCCTTGGGAGGTGCGCACCTCCTTTCTTCGTTCTTCACCGCTGATCTGTCCGCCAGGGATACCAGCGCGCGGAACTCGTCACCTCGGAAGAGCTTGCCCTCATCAAAAAGGTAGACAGACAGCCCAGGGCAAAGATGGAGTCCATCCTCGTCTCCGACGGCCAGATATACGCGGTTCTCTATCTCCGTTTACTCAAGAAGCTCCAGAGAGTGGATACCATGCAATGTCTCCTCGTCTTGATCGCCGACGCGCTCTTGGGTCTGTTGCGCGTGCTTTGTGTTTGGATTGCAGCGGATTGATGACGCGAATGGATAGATCACGATGAACGGATACCCCTCTTCACGAGGGCTGCGCACTCGGATCCCGACCTGCCCTACTTGCCGCTCCTAAGGTAGCTATTCCTCTTCGTCGTCCGATGACAAGATCTTCATGTAACACCCAGGACTCTAGAGGCTCAAGACGAATTCGTGCAGCTCAAGTCTGCGCAGATCCTCACCATACTCCTCAGCTCTGACTCAACACCGCTTCAACACCAGCATCTGCAACCTTTTTTGAGGCTCCTTGCGTCCCTCGTTCAGAGCCAATCGTCAAACAAGCGTGAAGTCGCAGTACAATGCCTCGAGGCCTTGTTGGCCCGTCCAGATTGCCGCAGAGCAGTTTGGGCCATTCCGGGCATCATCGCTGGGTATGTCTGGCCTTTGTGTTTTATCTATCAGGGTTTCATTTTCGTCCTACAGCCTGGTAGACATCCTTCGTCATAAACCAACCCCTCAGATGAGCTATCAAATCATATTCTGCTTGTGGCTCTTGGCGTTCGAACAAGACGTCGCTGCGCAGATCAACAAGTGGGTCGACTGTATCTGATACATCCTGGTAGTGACCGAGCATTACCCATAGGAAATTCGATATCATACTCCTGCTGATCTCGGTTGCGCAGGCAGCAGCTAAAGAGAAGGTCATTCGTGTGATCATCGCTACATTCCGCGTATGTATCATTCCCTTCACTTGTGTTGGTCCCTCATGCTCCCCCACCGCTAGAATCTGATCACGAAAGCTCCTTCCGCCAATTTGCCAGCCATGCTCGTCGCGCAGCTACTCCCGTTCACCAAGAACCTCTCCTCTCGTAAGTTTTCCGACGAGGACATTCTTGAAGACGTCCAGTTTGTCCGAGACGAGCTCGAACGCAATTTTGAGAGCTTGACGTGAGTCACGTGGTGCAGTGCAGTCGTTCGGTTGTTGACGCCAACTCAAGGACCTATGACGAGTATATCTCTGAGCTAGCGTCCGGTCATCTGTCCTGGACGCCTGTACACGAGTCGGACGACTTTTGGCGGGAAAATGTGTCCAAGCTGAACGAGAGGGACTATGAACAGCTCAAGTCGGTGTTATGTCACATGTCGGTACCTGATTAGGCATTGAACCAGCGTCTCTCCAGGATCCTCATCCGCCTATTGAGCACGGAGGATCCCCTCGTACTCGCTGTCGCGGTGCATGATCTCGGACAGTATGTCAAGCACTACGAACGAGGGAAGAGGTAAGTCGTCCTCCCTCTGGATCAGCCGAATCGAATCGACATTGCGTTTCCAGAGTTATCACAGACCTGGGTGCCAAAGCACGAGCGATGGAACTCATGACACACCCGAACCCAGACGTGCGCTACCATGCACTCGTCTCCGTCCAGCACCTCGTCAGTCACCCATGGATCGCTGTATGACCTATGGACCCCGCGTTGTCCCGGGTTCAAGAGCAGATCAAGACTAATACTGTGGGTAACGTACAACGACGAAGCATTTCGTAGAACAGATGAAATATGTCTATAATAGTGTATGTCATGGCTGGATCCATACCTCTGCGATGACATCTAGTTCCTTCAATGTGCGTGGTTCCTTGGCAGCAACATATGTGCCTGGTTCTATATCTGCATCTGAGTGATGATCGCCGATGAGGATGAGTCGAAGTCCGCCTGCGCAGACGAAGCCGGTGCGAAGTGGTAGGAAGGTGAGTTCGAACGGTTGGCTGGCTTCGACACGAGGCGGGTCGCTCGCTTGGACGTCCTGCTGTACGAGGTCGAACGGTTCTAACGGGATAGCGGATGGGCCGAGGAACGTACACCCACGTAGTTTTGCATTCCTCGTTTCATCTACTATCTCGAAGTAGGGTGGCGGTAACGATAACAGGGGGTCGCTACCAGTAGCGACCAGTCTCTGAGGCGACGACACGAGCGTTTGTTCGCCCATGATACTGACCGTCGCCTGCGTCGGGGTCGTCAGAGCAGACCCATGCGACGAAAATCGGGAGGGCGTCGGACTGCTCGCCACTGGTGTCTCTGACACGTTCTGGGCGGGGGCCCGCCGAGGCATGAGATGTTGCACGACGAAGCGAACCCGCCGACGTCGACCTCGCGGGATCGGGCTCGCAACGCTCAGCCTGAGTCCGAGCGTGAAGGGTTTCCCAACCCGGACCGCGTCTCCAGCGCGTCGCACGACGACGAGGTCGATGTCCAGATCGGACACGGGCGCTGGGATGATCAGCGGTTGTGGGTGTGTACCCGAGACCAAGGGTGCGGGGGACAGAGGGCGCGGGGTGGGGATCGGTGTTCCGGGTTGGGGGCGGGGGCGGAAGGGCGAGCTGGATCTGAACGTGCCCGGGGGCGGTGAGTTGGGTCGGGATGCTGGGAGCTGGGGGGAGCGGGGTCGGGATGGGCTGGAAGGGGCGCCTTGTGGTGCACGTTGGAGGTAGGGAGGGATAGCGCTGGGAGGCTGCGATGGTATCGGTGGAGGTGGCTGTTGTGGGCCTGGAATTCTGCGCGAGAGCATCTATGGGCGTACGGAGACGTGCGTCGAGCATCTATGTTAGGCAGGACACATGCGATGAGGAGAAACGACACTCACGGACGTTAACAGACGTCCTGGTTCGCCGAATTTGGAGCGCCATGAGATATCGAGTCGGCCGAGGGGAATCACAGCTCCGGGAGGGTGTGTTATCGGAAAAGTCGGTACGCTAGTGGGAGAGAGGATGTATATATATTGTCGGATGGCCTGAGGCTGCATGAGCGCCATCGAACCGGAAAACAACTGTTGAATGGTCTGCGTGCCGGGGTCCGAGTCCGAGTCTGAGGGATCGGGGACAGCCTGGAGGTCCAACGCACGCCAGCCCTCTGCACATTCGAATTCCATTCGGTCGAACCACGTGGTTTCTTGTGTCGTGTTTTGGATGTGGACTTCAAGGAATACTTTTTCGCGTTCGAGGGGGTGAAGGAGGGCGGATGGGGATTTCGGGGCGTGGACTTTGGTCTTGACGGACAAGGGATTGGTGACCTGTTCCCAATCGTCGTGAGATCCTGATCACACACACCAAAGAGCAAACGAAAGCGTACCGAAAATTTGTAGAACTTCCGAAAGCTCTGCAAGCTCGGGTCGTCCGACCCCTCGACTGGCCCCGGTGCATAATGATACCCAGGCGGAAGCTGATACGTGACCGTACACGCCAACACGTGTTGACCGAGCTCCTTCACCTCGTGATGCACGATGTGCTCGAGCCCGTCCCCCGCCGCGAGCGTACACTCCGCTCCACCGAGCTCGCGCAGCAGTGACTTGGAGCTCGCGGTTTGCATCTCGAGGAGGATGTGGACGCCTTGGACCGTTGCGTGTGTCTCGTTGTTGACGGAGAAGCAGCAGGAGAATGTTTCGCCGAGCTGGATGGCACCGAATGCGGAGGGGAGGGTGAGGAATTCGGAGACGTGCGTGAGGTCGCGTAGGGTCTTGGGGTGACCGGGGAGCGGGGTCGTGCCTTGGAGAGAGAGGATCGATGCAGTGGAGTGGGCGGAAAAGGACGAGGAACTGGAGTAGAAGGGTTCCCAAGCAGCTGCGAGTCCGGGTCGCTACGAGTGGCATTCGTGGTGAGTATGAAAAACACTGAATCGGAAGCGACCACGCACAGATACCCGCATCACCTTCAACGATAGAAGATGACCTTGCCCGTCAGTACTCGCCATGGTGGAAACACCTTGCTGAAATTTGTGATAAGATGGGTGTCTCCCGCAGACTCGGTTATTATCTATGATCGACACCGCAGTCCAGAGGCGTTATTTGTCTTTGTTATATTTCAAAGCCCCCGCCTTCCATAATTGCTCGACGTGTCAGTAGGTTTGAATTCACCTCGGGATTGATTAAATGTCACTATAAGATAGAACGAGAACAGAGTAGTGTGTGATACATGATAACTCAATGCAGCATGCCAATAATAATCCCTTGATATTGACTCATATCAAGTCCCTCTCGCCAATGTCCTCTTCAAGTCCACATTCTGCTTCTCCAATGTCTGGATCCTCACTTGTGCGTCGCACATCCTCTTCAACAAGTATCTTCGCCTCTCCTTCGATGCACGCCTTCTCTGCCACAGAAGCTGGAAAAAGCTCTCGGGACCGGCGATTTCTTGTAGCGTGGCGAGCTCGGCTTCGCAAGCTTTGACCGTATTGTCCGCACCAGCGATTAGCTTGTCGTTTACCGCCATGTCTTGGGTTGCTCTGAAGACGGGGTCTGTGACAGAGTCAGCGACATAGTTATAATGGAGAGTGCGACACCCACCATTTACAAGTCTTTCAAAGACATATTTAAACACGGGTTTTCCTGGGCGGATGGTAGACGGTCGCCCTGGTCATGATGCTTCAGAAAGTTCCTTTCTCACATGATCTAAATGAACGTAACTCACCGTTCAAAGTTCCGATAGAAATTAATTCTGCATGCTCCATAGAACGCAGAGCAAGTTCATCACCCTTGAACGGGAAGTTTGCCAATACATCGTAATAAGGAAGCTGCGTGTTCAAATTTTTGGTGAGCCTTGTCTAGGATTCGCTAAGCACTGCATAATGGGGGAGACTCACCTCTGCTTTCTGCGCGAGCTGCTTGAGCACTGTCCATGCCTGCTCGCGTGACCATGACAGAGATTTGGCATCCTCGATGTCCTCCCCAAAGGCATTCTTCCGGAGCTCACCGATGCTGCGGGAGATGATGTCTTCGACGGCATCCTCAATGGCTTGACCGCTGCGGACTTTGTGGATTAACTAGAGGTCATGGTTAACACAGTCTTTAAATAGGAATGGTGAGCCCACTGACGATCCCAAGATCGCTCGCGCGACCACCAAGGCATTCGATACTGGCTACCTCTGGTTTAGTCAGCTCAGCAGTCAGCCCAGCATCGCGTAGACGTTGTTTCACGAATGCCAGGGAGCTGCCAGTATCTGCGTCGTACAGGGAGATAGAGTTTAGAGGCTTTGATGGGAGAGCTAATAGTAAGAACGATGAGTGAGTCATTGGATTACTGATGCATAGATCAGGTCATACCGCGTGTAATTAGCTTCGCGTTCTCTCTGTTGTCACTGACAACGACAACATGCGCAATCTGGAATGCGTCGATGAGACATGAAGCGATGTCACGGTACAATTGCCTACCTTGTTCTCGACCAGAGTTGCCGCCCACTGGCTAAGCACTTTTTGTAGTTCTTCCCTGTAGATGCTTCCGCGTGCACCGTAGTTCTTAATGACTACAACGGGAAGCGCAACAATGGCCTCAACCTCCTCTGCAGTCTTCTCCCTCCTTATAAGCTCGTCTTCCACTTTTTTCTCCTTTTGAAGCTCCTCCATCATGAAAGCTCCAGCCTCGCTATCCTCTATGCTGAAAACCTCATCACCGACGCCAAGCTCGGACATAATACCGTTCCCGGCAACGCAGTCTAGCCTGCCATCGTGCCAGGTGCCCTGGCGAATACACTCTGTTCGGCGCGCTTCCTCGATCTTACGGGCTTCCGCTTTGCGCCGAGCTTTGAATTCTTGCTTGGTAGCTCTGCGAAGTGTTTGGTTTACGTTTATGAGAGCTGATGCAACTACTTCGAGGATTTGTTTCAGCTGGTCGGGGAGGGTGTTGCTGAGACCGGCTTCACGTATGTATACAGTGAATAAAGGAAAGATTGTGGGAGAATGGGTACGACTGACCTTTTTGACCAATGACGCCCATGCTCGCGATATCGATGATGTTAGTAAGAGAATTAAGGAAGGTGAAGATGGGCTTGTAGCCTGTCTGTTGCGCGAGAGCAGCTACGAGTCTGGTATCTGAGGTGGCTTTGTAGAGCTCTGCACAATTGATGACCAAAGTTTTCCTGTGGACAATGCGTCTTAGACGCCCGAGGAAAAAAATAGTCGGAAGCTCTACTTACCGACCACTGTCTTGCAATACGGCGGACACCAAATGCGATTTCCCGCTACCCTGGGGACCGTGAACGAATGCAACGGTCACTGCGAGCTTTGTGAGCGACACCTGTGTAATAATTTAGTAAGGGAACGAACGTACGTGGAGGGTCAGTTAAATAGCTTCTCAAAGCATTTTCTGCGTCTCTGCGTTCCTTCCATCCGCTTAGATCCGTCACTGGGGTATCTTCAGGTGTGGATGAGAGGGATAATCGTTCAAGAGCGTGGGTTCGCAGCCACTTGAAGAGTCCGTACTCTTTTGGGGTTCAGCCTTCTGAGTATTGACTAGCAAGGAGTTGGCGAACCTCTGTAATCGAACCAATTCAACATCTTCCCTTCAATGGAGAGCGCTCGGATAGGGTCAAAAACCTGTGCACAGTAGGTTAGTGCACGACTTAAATATTCACTCGTTGCTTACAGTGTATGTCAATGTGCCAAGCAAGAAGAACAGGATGGGAAGAACTATTCTTGGATGACTAGTGAGCCAGCTGCGGATAGCATGAGCCTGGATGGGTCGCTGGTAAAGTATCTGCAAGCGAGTAGGCTGGTTGCTATTCGAAAATTGATACCCATGGATGACGTTGCGCGCGATAGCGGCCGAGCGCACGCGTACAAAGGAAACATCCGCGGAACGAAGAGTTCCAGCAGGGACAGGTTTCGGAGGGGTTAAATCGTGTATGCGGCCGTATGGCTGTCGAACGAGTGAGAATGGTCCGTATCGAAGCAATAACTAAACAACTTGCGCGGAAAAGCTCGTACAAGGTTTCCTCTTGGATATCGGGCCCCTCGAACCCAACTTTTACAAGAGGAGAGGGGTACCTGTTCATGTCCTGATGGCATATTATGAGTGGACTTTACAATGCGTTGTAAGAACGGACCTCCAACCATGGTTGACCTTTGACAAGCCAAACATTCCCCCAGTCGAGCCCAGCCCAAGAGGGCATGGCATGCTTGTCGGCTTCCTCCCTTAGTTCGTCTTCAATGTCTTTCAGTGCACTCTCTTTGTCACTAGTACTATAGGTAAATCTGACGAAAACACCGCCATCCTTTTGGTATGGTTGAAGGGAGATGACCTTGAAACCGTGTGTTTTAACGACAGAAAGGCGGGATTCCAGCTCCCCTAAGAGTGACTCTTCACGAAACACACCAATATAATGGCGGACACTGGGGTAGCGATCAGGGACGACGGAGTGACGCGATCAGGACGTGCATACTCCCAAATGCCCAGTCGGATGGGAAAGACAGAATCGACGAACAGCCAGCCCTCCTGTGTGCGACCACGTGTAAGGTAACGACGAGTGGCAATAATCGCAGAGACTCACGTTCGCGGGGACGTCCGCCGCGCTGTCCGTCAATTTCCGGACTCCAGGGGCCCTTGTAACAGTTACACGTCGCACTGATGAGTTCAGTGAGCTGGTCGCTGTACTTTTGGCGACAAAACCTGCAACATTTCGAGACAACATACGAGTTCTCTGCCAGTCTTTTTGTTGTCCAGAAGTTATACGCCTTGAGGGCCACTGACGTAACCGCGAGAAAATCTTTCCTTTTCGAGGTTCCTCCATGGCCAAGACAAATTGTTTTTGCATGGGCTGTTGTTTATGTGAGGCCTCGTTCTCCACCACCACCGTCCCCACGTCCGCTCCGCCATCCTGCTCACCGTTCAAGACAGCGATGAGCACTTATACCCAACAGGATCATGCCGCTCCTCTCGCTCGCTCCAATTCGTTCTTTGGCGCTATCAAAAACATCGTCACCGCCCCCTTCACCTGGTTCGCGGGTTCAGAGGATGAGTTCGAGGATACGAAAGGAAAGCGGAGACGACTCCCAGTTGCATCCGAGGATGCACACATGGAAGATGAGAGTCTGCCGAGCAGGGCCAAGAGAATGAGGGTCAGCTCCCCCGACAGAGTCACACAACCGTACCTCGATCCCCCCAGATCGGCCTTCACCCAACCACGGCGCACCTCAGTTCACCCTACGTCTGGCGCAGTCCGTGATATCGCCAGTTCTCCTCGGAAAACGCTACATATTCCATCGACGTCGAATCAGTTGCTGCGTAGCCGACGCACAGTATCTCCCCTTCCCAGCGGTTCGCACCTCAAACCTCAGGGAGTAACACGCACGATGTCTCTTGATCCGCCGTCCCGTTCAAGTTTCTCGTCTCGTATACAGGCTGTTCCTACCATCCCGGATCTCCAATCGGAGCCAAATCATGCGGGGGATTCCATGTCTACCAGTAGTGACGTGTCCATGTCCCCACGACGTCTCCGGCTTCGCTCGTCACTTACTCCCCAGCCTTCCGGTACTGGCTTTGGTCCTGTCGTCCCACAACGTCGGGAGCGTGGTCTAGATGAACCCCCTCCTCTGACTACTCTGATGTCGAATCCCATGTTCGTAAAACCGCCACCTGCCGTTCAGAAGCAGGTCGCTGCGGAACCCCCGAAGCAGTTAACTCTAGGAACCCTAATAGATTCTCAGCGTACCGTACGTCCTGCATTCTTGTAGGACAAGGATGAGCCACTTATCGTCTGTTCTAGGCACGTGCGCCAGCTCGTCAAAGCTCTATCTTGTTTGGAACGGGATCCATGACAGATGTTTCTGCTCGTATGTCCATATCTTATCGAATGATCCCCCCCGACTCGACTTATATTTAGCAGGACATCTCTGGCCAGTTAACAAAGCCGAAATGGCTTTACATGAGCTAGAGGTATACAAGACTCCGTTGCTGCCTACACGATTGAAGGGCGCTACCGCAGTCCCGGATATGTTCCTGCACAAAGAAAGGAAGCATATCACGCTAATGACCGATGACAGACCTGTCAAGCCTCGACTCGGAACAGAGAGTAAAGGGAAAGAGAAGGGGAAGAAGAGGGACAGGGACATGATGAATGGGACGAAACCGTATGCGGGAGAAGGTGGCATGAAAAAGTGGCTAGCAAGGCGCAAGAAGGAGGAAGAGGAAGCAAAAGAGAAGGAGAGAGCCGAGGCGATGGAAGACGAAAGAGCAGAAGAGGAGAAGAAATGCAAGGAGGCAGAAGCAGAAGAGAGGAGACGTGAGGAAGAGCTTAAGGTTCCTCCACCCCCTCCTTCAGCTCCTGTCTTTGAGCCAAGAGTGTCTCGTGAGGAGCCTTTAAGCTCTTCATTGCGAGTGGGTCGTACGAGGATTGGTCGAAATCACATAGAACGCCCAGTATCACGACGTGCGAAGTTCTCCGCGGCCTTTGAAGATGAAGACGAAGATATGGAAGAGTCTCGCGCGGCAGAGCAGAAAGCGCTTGAAGAAGCAGCTAAGAAAGCGCCAGCGTTTGAGCTCCCTGCGGGCTTCAGTTTCGCTAAAGAGGTGGGTTGTAGAGTCGATCAATTGGGTATCTCACTTACACTTTGTAGACAACTATTACGCATGACTTCACCCATGCAAAGGAACCACCGATTACTTCGCTTCCATTTTCCCTCACTAAACCTACACCAGCGCCTCCTACAGCTGAGACAGTAAAGGCAGCTCCAACCCCAGTCCCTCTGACACCGGCTCCAGCTCAGCCTACAATATCACTCATACCTCCTACGCCTCAGACTGTAAAAGTTGCTTCAGATGCTCCAACTCTTCCGGCGACAGTAGCACCAACATCTAGTGCTGCACCAACTGGGATACCAAACTTTTTCACCAATTCCTCCGTCTTTGCCAAGCCGGCGGCTATTACAACACCACCTCCTTCGTATCTTACTGCGTCTGCGGTGGAACAATCAAAGCCCGCCGAAGTTTTGGAACCACATGTACCAAAGGCGGCTGATGCAGCTTCATCGCTGTTCGGTGCACCATCGCGGCCTACATCTGTAGTTGCCGCGCCTACTCCTGACTTGGTTGCCGCCTCTTCGACCTTCCTAGCACCTCCTACATTACCGAAGGAAGCCGAAAAGCCTACGACGGCTAACCCATCTCTGGCCCCACCTTTCACATTCGGGGCACCCGCGAAACCGGTTGAATCTGTGCCAGCCCCTTCTCCCAGTCCACCATCCGAGCAGCCACCGGCAGGAGATCCCGCGAAGCCTGCTTCCCCATCAAATGGTGCTGCCTTTTCATTTGGTGCTTCACCTCCAGTACCATCCCCCACTCCGGCTGCAATTTCCACTTCTGCTACACCTGCCGCTACCGTCGAAGCGCCAAAGGGTGTCTTCACCTTTGGTCAGCCGGCCCCCGCTACCACATCAACATCAGCCCCTGCGCCGGTGATAGCACCGCCTACAGTCGATACACCCAAATCCCTCTTCGGTACTCCTCCGCCTGTAACTCCGTTCTCGTTCGGACCGCGCCCCAGCACTGTGCCAGCTGAGGAAAAGCCTGCAACGAGTCCATTTTCCTTCGGAACATCCTCCACGGCAGAGAAGAAACCTACCACAGGTTTCACCTTCGGCTCTTCGGCTACCTCAACGGCAGCCCCTGCTGCTTCGGCTCCATTCAGCTTATGTGCTACCCCAAGTGGAACAACTGCGGCAGATGTCTCCAGTAAATCCTTTGCGTTCGGGCCAACTCCGTCAGCTCGACCTGTCACACCCCCAAAAGTTGTGCAAGAGGTGACGATGGACGAGAGCCCAGCGAGGGATATGGTGGTAAATGGCAATAGCAAAGCACCGGAAAGACCAACGCTCAATTTCTCCTTCAATACGCCGAGCGGATCTGCATTGTTCGCTCAGAGCCCAGCTACGACCACGGCCCCCTTTAGTTTTGGTGCCCCAGGTGCGACCGTCAATCCATTTGCAAAAGAGGAGAAGAAAGAGACTAAGCCTGCGGTCTCCTTTGGTGGCTTCGGGCAAGCATCTTCTACGGGTTTCTCATTTGGTCAAAAACCACCAGAGAATCCGGCGACGATCGCGCCCGCGCCTGCACCCTTCCAATTTTCACAACCGTCTCCAAGTGTTACTCCTGCATCACCATTCTCGTTTAGTGCTGCTCCCGTTCCTGCGAGTCCCTTCGGTCAACCTTCGGCAACTTCTGCGCCATCTAGTCCCTCGACGTTTAATCGGCCCGCATCGTTCGCCTTCGGGACACCCACCGCGACGCAGCCAGCAGCCAGTCCATTCGCATTTGGGGTAGGCAGTCAACCTGCTTCCCCTGCCACTGGCAACACTGCACTTCCGTCTGGAACGACCGGCAGCGCGCCATTTGCATTTGGTGCAGGGGCAAATGCGGCTGCCACCCCTGCCGCTGGCTTTGGTGCGCCGGCCTCTGCAGCGGCGCCAGCGGGATCGTTGTTTACGATGGGGTCTGCCCCACCCCCCGCGGAAGGAGCGGGCGGCAGGCGAATAAAGGGGCTTCCGCGACGCGGCGGGAGACGGTAACGGAGATCGCGAACGTGGCGCGGCGGCCGGTGGATGAACATAAAACAATGTCTCCGCGCTATTCCTTTCTGTTTCGCTCTGAACATGGACGAATGTTTCATCCCCTCTCATTTTGCGCTACCCCCATCGCGTACACGGGTGTTAAGCATCGATGGTACGACCTTCTGAAAAAGCATGCGTCCTTTTGTAGTTTTCGCTCTCATTCAACACCTCATATCGGGAATTCTTGTCTCTAGACGTTCTCTTTGGGAATCTTGGGATCGTTGATGTTGCACGCGGGTGGCTAACGGCCACCACTAGTACTCTTGATTTCTCTTTTCTCTCCCATCCACAACCTCGAGTCTTTGCCATCCCCTCGCATACGTCTAGTGCTCACATACTTACACAGGAGGCTGAAGGCCTCATAGATCCAAGTTGCATTGTCTGCCTCATCACATTACCAGCCTCGCATACATACTACCTTGTTGTCTTTTCTCGTTTTCTTCTTCCTTTGGGTAGATACGTTTCTAATGTGCATCATGCTCTGCTGTGCTTTGTTCAAGTCTGCAATACATTCTCCTTGAGGATATTATAGTTGTGGGTGGCGACGCGACGCGTCTGATATGATACTCTTAGATTGGACATCACACCATCGAGAGAGCCAAACGCCTGAACGCGTGCCCTCATCATGCCTCGCGAAATTGTGACAGTCCAACTCGGACAATGTGGAAACCAAAGTGCGCCTCCTTCCTGTTCCCAACATGTTCAGCCGTCATCTAACGCGGGTGTGTCCATCTTCCGCGTCTGCGCTCGCACTTCACGGCCATCGTTGCAACAAAAAATGATATGACGATGATAATGCAATCAAGTGGGTGCCGTGTACTGGCAACGACTCTGTGCCGAACACGGGATCAACAAAGAGGGCATTCTCGAAGAATGGGCGACCGAAGGTGGCGATCGCAAAGACGTGTTTTTCTACCAAGCGGACGACGAACATTACATTCCGCGTGCTATTCTCGTCGATCTCGAGCCTCGGGTAGGTCACGGTGTTCCTTCTCCTTGCTTCCTCTTTTTCTTGCGTCTTGTTGGACGAGACTTGGTTGAACGGTGTCGACAGGTGATCAATAACATATTGAGCTCGCCATGGGCGAATCTGTATAACCCGGAGAATATATTCATGTCAAAGGATGGCGGAGGGGCGGGGAATAATTGGGCGCATGGGTATGCGTCGGGTGAGAAGTTGTACGAGGAGGTGATGGAGATGATCGATAGAGAGGCGGAAGGGAGCGATTCACTAGAGGTACGTACCCATCAAATCCCTTCTTCGTTAGTCCCCGTGCTCATGCTCGCTGACACGGTTCCTTCTTTGAGGGTTTCATGCTCATGCACTCCATCGCCGGCGGAACAGGCTCCGGTTTTGGTTCGTTCGTACTCGAGCGACTGAACGATAAGTTCCCCAAGAAGCTCATCCAGACGTATTCTGTCTTCCCCAACGCACAAGAAGGCGACGTCGTCGTACAGCCGTACAACTCCCTCCTCACGCTCAAACGACTGACGAACCACGCCGATTCGGTCGTCGTGCTCGACAATGGTGCGCTGTCGCGGATAGCGGCCGATAGGCTGCACGTACAGACGCCCACGTTTGATCAGACGAATCAGCTCGTGAGCAGTAGCATCTTTGTTGCCGTCGAACGTGGACGGCGCTAATGTCGCTCTTGTTTGTGTGGCAGGTGTCGACGGTGATCACTGCGAGTACGCAGACGCTGCGTTATCCTGGTTACATGAACAACGACCTCGTGGGCATCATTGCGTCCCTCATTCCAACACCTCGATGCCACTTCTTGATGACGTCCTATACCCCATTCACGAGCGACCAAATTGACAAGGTCGGTTCGCAGTCACACGATCGTTTCTCAGACTCCTCCCCCTACTCACCGTGCGTAATTTCCTAGGCGAAACCCATCCGGCGAACGACAGTTCTGGACGTCATGCGCCGTCTGCTCCAACCGAAAAACCGCATGGTATCGACGACGCCCAGCAAAACCGCCTGCTACATCTCCATCCTCAACATTATCCAGGGAGACGTCGACCCGACCGACGTGAGACGGGGGTGACCCATCCTCGATGTGTCCGTTCGATGTGCTGATCGTGTTGTGGTCGTTGCGACGCTAGGTACATCAATCGCTGCTCCGTATACGGGAGCGACAGTTGGCCAACTTTATTCCGTGGGGGCCGGCGTCGATACAGGTGGCGTTGACGCGTCGGTCGCCGTATGTGACTACGAACCATCGGGTGAGCGGACTGATGCTCGCCAACCATACGAGCATCGCTTCTGTACGTCCTTCTCTTTCTTCGTTTCCCGTCCTCGCGCAAAGCGGGTGGGGGGATTAATATTTGGGGCTGAGATCACTGATCCTCCGTCGTTGCAGCTGTTCAAGCGTATGTTGGACCAGTTTGACCGTCTCAGAAAGCGGAATGCGTTCTTGGAACAGTACAAGAAGGAAAAGATGTTTGAAAACTCTCTGGAAGAGTTTGACGATGCGAGGTGAGGGTGATGCGGTGTCTTTCAGTTGCATATCTTGATTTCGTTTCCCAGAGCCACGGCAGAAGAACTGCTCAAGGAGTACAAAGCTTGCGAAAGCGCAGATTATATCTCATATGTGGGTCCTTTCGTTTCTACGTGTTCATCATAGCTGATCATGCTACCTCCAGGGCGCACACGAAGAAGGATCATAAAAATGTATCCAATGACCACGGCATTCTTATTGTACCACCACCTCACCTTTGTTTCTTGTACTTTGTTTTACTAATGCTCAGATATCGTGCTTATCTTGGAAAAATACATTGTAGGATGATCTAAGGATGACAGCGAATAAAGGTAATGTGATAGCAATATCCGGTGGTATAGTCTGTCGATATTAGAAGACTAAGGAGGGGTCAAATTACGACTTCTTTGGCCCCTCCAGCTTCTTCCCAATGTCTGCGCCTGGAGCCGAATATCACTTTCTTTCCATGCCACATGATACAGAGGACAATACATACCACGAAGTTTGACTCCCAAGGCCCTCTCCATCTTGGAGAGAATTTGAGGATTGGGGATGGCCTTTCCAGACTCGTAATCCTGGATGACGGAGGGCTTCTCGTTGGTCTTTTGAGCGAGATCCTTCTGTGTCAGCTGCTTCTCCATACGAGCGGTCTGGATGGCCTATAGCACATATGAACGCATGAGTGACCATTGGAAGAATACAAGGCATGGGACGGGGGGGAATACTCACCTTGCCGACAGAAGCATTGACCTTGGGAGGTGGCGCGACCTCGTTATCGCGGTCAAGTTTTGCTATTCTCTGGTGATCAGGGCCTAGGGGAGTACTATCAGTGAGACGAGCATGGCGGTGCAAGCGAGTAATACGCACCGGCATGCGCCTTGTTCCCACCGGCGGTGACCTTCTTGTCTGTCGCAACGACGGCCCCGGTTCGGCGTGCCTACGCCAGGGGGTGTGAGTAATCCTAAGCAGTATCACAAGTCAACTTACGGCTGCAGAAAGAAAGAGGATGAGTGAGGTGACGAAAGAGAGCAGTGCTCATGAGACTCACCATTCAGGTCAGTAGCGTTGCGGGCGACTTTTGGGGCTTTGGCTTTGAAGCCAATGACGGTCTTGCTCTCCCAGTCGGCGTTTCCGTTCATCGTGAAAGTGGAGCTTGGATGTGGTAGTGGTAGTGGTCGAGATGAAAGAGGTTGGGCAACGCGTTCGTTAGTCAGTTTGCTAGTAATAGGCTCCGCGACTACTTATATGTCACGCTGTCACGGATGTGACGATTGACTCGTGCAGAAAATTCTAGCAAATAACCCCTGTCGCATCGCCATAGCCTTGCAAATGGAACTTTCATTTCCGACCCTCGGGAGGGTCTTACAAACAAGCTCCATAGTGATGAAGTTGTAGCTGGAAGGCTCTTGGAGAAGGAATCTTTACCAATCTAGGGAAGGCACGTAATGCTATAGCAGCATTGACTGGGGAATACGACTCGACATTTTTCGACAGCCTGACACCTGAAAGCCGCAGTACTACTGTGTATCGGCAGTTAACACGCTCCCAAGAAAATGCGAAATGAAAATCGTAGTCTTCCGTAGTTCACACGGTCGCGAAGCAAAAGACCAGCACGAATTTTCTTCTGGTGTGGTCCAACCATGCCCAACGCATCCTTCATACAGGTTGCCTGCTTCGCCGTCGGTGCAGTCGTCGGAGGCGGCGTCGCGACAGTCGTGTCCTCCCGCAAGCCCATCCCCGCCCCACCACCAGCCGTCATCGATCTCGACCAGAAGGGAGACGCGAAAATATCCACTACCGTGGCCACTGTACCTACAGTGTCTGTGGTACTCAAGTATGGACACCCAGGTAGGTGTCCTCAAGTCCGAGTCGGCGAAAGATGAGAGTGGGGTGATTGACTGGTTCGTGCAGGACCGGTCCCGGATCTACTCGTGCGCAAGGCGTATACAGCTGCGTACGATAGACGACTGCGTCATCCTGCCTGGGTATGGTTGTCCCCGCACGTCTTTCCTCCATGTCCCTTGATACAAGCGCGCCATGCCCTGGTTTCAGACAGCGGAACACCTCACCCTCGCCTCGCTGGGCAAGTCTGGCATTGCGCCGGCCTCGGGCGACGAAGCGGGCGACAGGACGAGGTCGACCTTTACCGAAGATGACTCGTTGCCTACCATGTTCCGCGCGAAGCTCCAAGATTACTTCAGGAGCGGATATGATCGGGGACACATGTATGTTTGTACGCTTTGACGCGTTCATGGACGGGATGATGACGACGTTGGGTAGGGTACCCGCTGCAGATGCAAAGCTCTCTCAAGAAGCGATGAACGAGACTTTCTTGTTGTCCAACATCGCACCGCAGGTCGGTGTAGGGTTCAACCGTCATTGTACGCTTCACATCCCTTTAGCTGCGTCGAAAACCTCACCTTGACTCTTCTCCCCATAAACAGACTGGGCTTACGTCGAAGACTGGTGTAGAAGGCTCACGAAATCATTCTCCGACGTCTACGTCTTCACTATCCCACTCTACCTTCCCCACAAAGATCCAGACGGCAAGTGGCGTGTTGTACGTGTGCCATCCGCCCATCCCCTTCTTCCACACAGAGTCACTTATACCTCCTTATCATCGCGACAAAAAAATAGAATTATGAAGTCATTGGCTCACCGCCCAATATCGCCGTACCGACCCACTTTGCAAAGGTCGTCCTCGCGTCAAGACCGTCCTCACCCTCGACGCCCGACATCCACGAAATATCCACCGGCGCATTCGTCCTTCCAAACGCGATCATCCCAGATGAAGCGCCGCTCGAGAGTTTTGTCGCGCCAGGTACGATCCTGTCCCCCTTTATTTTTATTTTCTCCGACATTCGCCTTCTGAAACGCACTCACACGTCGCGCTTACCGCTCACACTCTAAAATCGTAGTGGACACCGTCGAACGTGCCGCAGGTCTCACTCTCTTCTCCGACGCCCTCAAGAACGCCTCGAAACATATCTGCAAGAGCACCAAGTGCGAGGTGATTGTGCGCCGTTTCGACGAGGCGCAGAAACGGCCAGAGATCCGACGGGCAGTGTCTGCACCGCGTTAGTTAAAGATGTCGGCCGTGGCTTCGTTTCTTTTTTCTTTTGACGTCTTCGCTTCTGCGACGCGCTGATTCAGACGTTCGCGTGTGGTCGGAGACTCGGAGATCGTTTCCATGTTTTGATCCTATGCCGTGGGTCGATTCGGTTAGTATCGCCTCGCCAACGATCATGCTTCGACGTCCAGGGAAAGAAACAGGGTGGTGATGATATGGATGCATCAAGCAACACATATATATATTTACAGGACCTATTGTATATATATATATGAATTGAAAATCCATAGACAGAGAGAAGGGAAAGGGAAGTGAAGGGGAACGAGCGATGCGACTGCACGAGCCCGAGAGTGGGATGAACAACAGAATGAGAAACAGTAAACAACGAAGATCAAACGTAAGGAAAAGCAGAGGTCGATTTTATATAGGAGATGACGATGCGGTATACAGTTTATATCAGACGAGGATACGGTGACGGAAGCGAACATGCGATGCATACCCCATGGATCGAATGGAGAGCAGTAAGAGAATAGAGAAAGGAAAACAACGATATGAACGTAAACCATTGAAGTTAGATGCAAGGAACCATCATATCAGGCATACATACGTCTGAAAGAAATGCCTACTTGCCTACGAGAAACGTGGAGGGATGAGAAAAATGTGTGTCTATATCTCCAAAGGCTCGTGCGTGCGTGCCTCGAGGCCACTTCCGCGCGCCTGGATATCCGTGTTTGTCCCCCTTCGTGCCCCGAATCCGCCGATCCCAGGGCCGCGTGGCTGTCTCATGACACCACTAGCGGGACCCTCGCTCAAGCTTCCATTAACCGAGCCCATTACGCTGGAGGGAAGGCTTGGCACCGGAGGAATGGCCGAGCTCCCAAAGCTGCTGCCGAATAAGGACCCAAAGCCTCCTGGAGAGCGACGAGACGGAGAAGCGATGGTTGCATAACCCTCTCGAATGTTCCCATTGGAAGCACGCGTGGTAAGGCGTGGCGCTTGCGTATGCAGGGTCTTCATGTCGGGCATCGATTTTTTCATACGCAGGGTGTTTGCAAGCTGAGACTGGGAAGAAGAAGCCGAAAGGTATGCGGAAGGGGCGCGCGATAAAGTGGGAGGCTGAGTTCTCTGCATTTTAATTGACATAAGTAACGCTTCACAGACGTAAGCATAAGCGAGGGAAACTTGCCCTGTTAGGATCAATTCGGGTTACGACGGCATATCTCTCTTCGCCTTCGCCAACCGAATAATGATACACGCCTAGTTTCTGCGCAATCAAATGAACTACCCTCCTCTGCTTGGGAGAAAGCGTCCGCGAGAACGCGAGTTCGTCCCTCATGCGGTCGTCCTTAAAAAGGAGGATCCTAGAGTAGATCTCGAGAGTCGAAGGGTCGTTCAAGTCCAGCTCGTTAGACGGTGACGCTTTTTCCGAGGGATTCGGCGTCATCGGTGCCACAGGCGGAGAAGTCGGAGGGTTGAAACCCTGCGAGATCGGGAGCGAGGGCACAGGCGGCGGGGAATACTGAGGTTGCTGATATGTTGCTCCAGTCGAAAAAGAACGCTGAGGGGTAAAAGTTGGGGCAGCAATGGGCCCAAAGTCGTCATATTGAGCCGCCGCCGCCGCCTGCTGTTCCTTTTCTAACTGCATTGAGCGCATCCGACGGATTGCTTTCTCTCTCTCGATACGCTCCTTTTCGCCTGCCTGTAAGACTTTTTTGTATTCCACACGGAGCTTGCGACCCTGAACATCGAAACCGTTCAAGGCAGCCACGACCGCATCTGCGTCCGCAGCTTGACGGAAGTTGGCAAAGGCCAGGCCACGGAACGAGCCCTGTTGATCGAGGTGGTAATTGAAGGCGTATGGGGTAGGAATTGACAAAGATGCCTAGAAAGGATGGGGTTGATCGATGCATCAAGGGCCAATTACCAGAGATGGACTTACGATGATATCAAGGAGGGTTTCGCGTTTGACGTTGAAAGGTATGTTCTTGATGACAATAGCAGTGGGTATAATCTCGTCATCGGGATTCTGGCCAGGTGTGGAAGGAGCTATGGGAGCGACATGACCCATAGGGGGGGAGCCACCAGAGGACGAAAAATCAGAATTGTTGTTGGGTGAAAGAGAACGATTTTCGGGGATGATCGCCGAGTTATCAAGCCATTGCTGAAGAGTAAAAGTGAGACTAGAGGAAAGGGAAAAACATGAGGCGAGATAGACGCACGGTGGGAAGGCCGCCACGGAGAGGTTTCATCTTGAGCGGGGAAGGGCTCATATTGAGGGGATTGTAGAGAGACTGGGCCGAGATCGGAGGGGATGTAGCGAACTGGTACTGCTGTCTGCCGTTGCCTGGGGCTGAACCATCATAATCGTAAGTGTCGTTGAGACGTTGCTGGGAGGGTTGGGTGTTGAGGGATAAAGAGGAGATGTCTGGCGTTGGGGAAGTTGTCATGATGGAAGCCTTGTAAGTTGCACACCGCAGAAAGCCTTTAAAACCACTCGTGAATAGGAAGAAAGAGAAGGAAAAAAAAAAAAAAAGATCCAAAGGGAGAAGGAGAAAAGCGTATAAGAAGGTGTTGATGAATTGAGAAGAGACCTTGTCTTTGAAGAAACTAATAAACCACGCCCCCACGCCACCATGTCCTGAATCAAATTTTATCCATTTTTACGCTCGACTGTCACTCCCAACTACTGTCTAGTCCCTCCCTCACATAGACGTTTACAGTGTAATGAACAAGAGCGGCGGTGATCGCGATCCAAAAAGTCTTGGATGGTCGAGGTCTGATCCGGAGTACACCAGCTCCTGAGTTCAAGCCGACGTGCGATCGTAGATCCTTGCAAATATCGGCGTCACTGAGGGATGATCCACGGCAGGTCTGATTCAAAACAAAGTTCTCGGTGGTGACGAGCATGTCAAATCCTGTGACAGGGGAGGCTCGCATCCA
This sequence comes from Lanmaoa pseudosensibilis, assembly GCA_038092875.1. Taxonomy (NCBI): domain Eukaryota; kingdom Fungi; phylum Basidiomycota; class Agaricomycetes; order Boletales; family Boletaceae; genus Lanmaoa; species Lanmaoa pseudosensibilis. The sequence goes on from JBBPRF010000178.1 coordinate 22,268, forward strand.
TGGTTTCCACCGTCTGGGCCTGAGAGCGAGCTCAGCCCCATGCTGACCCAAACGCAGGTGAGATCGACAGGTCAGGCGCCCATCACCAGGCCCGAATCTGCGACACGAAGAGAATTTGCGAAGCGACAACGGCGGTGCCGAGCGTCGTCCGATTTACTGTACCACAATGTCGAGCTAAACCATCCAATAAAGGGTTATTACACAATAAATAATGAGCGTCAGAGCAGTAGTACATAAACAACATAGATAAGAAGAACCCTTTTTCACGACTGCCCTGCTATCCAGCTCAGGGTCTTGATGAATTTCATAGAACGGAGGCCTCCCGGCAGCAGCAAAGAAAAAAAAAACCGAGAATACCAGTTCCCGACTCCATGGTTACATGCCCATCGCCACTGGCTTTGGCAGCGCTAGAATACTATCCACGTCGACCGCAAAGTCGAAACACGAAGAGTCATCCCATGGGCCCCGCACTCTTTTAGTCGGACTCCAGGTAAGGGAAGAGATGGGAGTCGAGTTGCCACTGCTACTTGGCCGGCAGATAGCAGCTAGCTCGAGAGAGAGGGGTGGCAGATCGGGGAAGATAAGATGGTCAGGACTTGCCTGCCACCTCCGTGGCGCTGGAGTAGGACCCCGCGGGAGTGACGCTTCAGGCCGGAAGACGGGGCGAGGGACGGATGGAAGGATGTGTTTGGGTTGGGAACGGGGTGGGAGAGGTCCCTGGAAGAGACGGAGGGAAGAGGGGGGTCCGCGACGACGCATTATGAGTATGACCAAGCAGAAAAATTTAAAAGAAGGTGACGGTAGTGCTGTTCCGATATTCCGTCAGATGGTAATAGTGAGTAGGAAGGTGTGAACACGCACCTCGCTTTTATCGCGGTCAGACAAAAGATAGGAAGGTGGAATCAATCCAGCCAACAATGAAAGAAAGCTTTGAGTGGAAATAAGTGAACGACGTCGGTGAAGCACGGCAACGACGAGCGTGGACAGTCGCACAGGTACCTTCAAATACGCTTTTTGTCTTTTTGGGCAATTCCAATACATATCCATTCAATCTCATCTCATCTCATCTCATCTCTTGACATACACCATGGGTGACAATCTCATAATTTCATAATATACGACATACCACAAACTCAGCTTGTTCAAACGGTGAGGGGACACCACGATCGAAATGCAAACAGAATACATTGAGAAACAATACAGATCTACGGAAACTACTGTGCAGACCGTTCAAGGGTTGTATATGGACACACAGAAGCAGGCAGTAATCACAAGGGAGCAACTTCACGAGGAGTTGTCGAAGGGACGATAATGTTTCATGAGCTGGGTTTTGTACGCTGACGATAAAATCTCTGAGCTTGCTAAAAAGACACAACACAGAGTGCGCTTACCTTCTGGGTCATTCCAAAGTCCGGCAGCATCAGCATTCAAAGGGGATGCATTGTTTGGTTCTTGAACCACGGCGGGTTAATCTCGGCGGACGAACGAACAAGAAGGCTACCCACCTCCCAGCAACGACTGCAAAGATAGAAGGACCGTTTGTACACTATAAACAGCAGACCACTTGTCCTAGTGCCCATTTTAGCACAAGACCACGTCGTTCAACAGGGTACATGCCTGCAGAATGTCCAGGCAGATAGCACCACTCTGGATGTCTACATTCGGGTGGTAACATGGTGTGTCAAATTTAATGGCGGGAGCGGTGTAGGGATAGTTGCTAGGGAATGAGATTGAGATGCGGAACGTCAGTCCAGCGTAGATCTTTGCCACAAGTCAGCAATATGCCCAAGGATCCATTGCAAAAACGAACTGTTCCGGCGGCACCTTCGATTGTTCCAGCCCATTCGAAAAGATTGGAGTCGTTCTTGGGAAATGCAGACTGTCAAAAATTAAGCATTGCAAACTCGGTGTAGGACGAATGTGTTACGAACAATGCCAGGGGAAGAAGACATCTATCCAGTGGCAGTGAGAATTGAAGAGCGCTGATCAGAGCAGAAGACAACGCACCATGAGCGACATAAGCTCGCTACTCAGGCTACACATCGCTCGTCGGTCACCATACTCGCATGCGAGCCAATGAATCGAATCTTACCGCTTTGTCACGCTGCCCGGACCATCGGCAGTTGAACCGGGAGCGGCTGACTTTTGAGAAGTTCTTGAAGGAGCGAGCGAGGAGGTGATCTGGTCCATTATTTCGTGAATGCGGCGCGGTGATACAAGTGATCAAAAAGTACAAGGTTAGGAAAGAAACCACGCAGCAAGTTCAAGGACGCGCTCATCACGTGACACGAGCGCCGCGGAGATCTAAAATTTTGGAAGATGACTAACGCGATTACAGTCAGCATGATCACCCGACACACTCAGTGCAGTGTAGTCCAGTGCTGGTAGTGCAGCGCAACTCATCACGAGGGAAAACCTCCGCACTACTCCTCTACTACGATAGCGTGAGTACATCAAATCTAGCACTCGATACAGCATCAATATTGATGCCAGGTATACGTTGTGAGGCTGTTCAGCCAACAACGGGTGGTGGTTCGGAATACTGACCAAGGAAATCCTCACATATCGAATGAGGCATTTGGGCGAGTGTCGCTCCATGCCAGCTCACAGACGGACTGGTGATTCAACTCCGGTTGATCCGCCGCTCCCTTTGTCGAGGGATGCTCAAGTACTTGAACTACTGCAATATTGCCTAGCAACTGGGATTTCACAGCTAATAATTCCGACTAAACAGATTTTGTAAACCACAGCATAGACAACTGATTGCATCAATTGTGCAACTGTCAGGACAGTCAAGTGGAAACGTCCCTAGAGCCTTGGCTCGAGTATAAAATGCTGGTGCTTTCTCTCGTTCTTTATTCTTTCATTCCTCCTTTCAGTTCTCAAACCCCCTGTCTCAATTTTCAATTCGTAACATCTTTGAGAGATGTCTTCCCTTAACTTCAAGCTCGTCGCCGTCGCACTCACTTACGCTCTCCTCGCCTCCGCTGCCGTTCCGTACAAGCGTAGCATCCAATGGCTTCAGCAGAACGGCCCTGCTGCTAAAGCACTGAACGACCAATACGCAACCCTGACAGCCAGCTCGCCTTGTAACAATGATGGCGACATTGCGTGTGTCAACGGTCAATTTGCGACCTGTTACCAGGGTCAGTATTTGACCCATGCCTGCGCTAGTGGGTGGTCGTGCGCCGCCATTCCCAACGAGTGGGATGCGGGAACTACCACTACCTGCGACACGAATGATAACATCGCATGGCGGTTCTCTCAAGCTGGTATTTCCGAGTACAAGAGGTCATTGCTTCCTGCAAAGTAAGCATTTTCCCCCCCATGTCTGGATCGGGCTGACGCACTCTTCCTGTTAGGCGTAGTTCGTGGCTTCAGCAAAACGGTCCTGCTGCTAAAGCGCTCAATGACCAGTACGCAACATTGACCGCCAGCTCGCCTTGCAATGATGGCGACATTGCGTGTATCAATGGGCAGTTTGCGACCTGCTACGAGAGCAGATACTTGACGTGGTCTTGCGCGAGCGGCTGGACATGCGCCGCCATTCCCAACGAGTGGGACGCGGGGACTACTACTACCTGCGACACCAACGAGGACATTGCGTGGAGATTCTCTCAGGCCGGCATCTCCGAGTTTTGAGAGTTCCGTACAAGGTACGTTGCACAGGACTTCTTGATGCAACCTCGTCTGAAAGACTCCGCTAGACGTTTCATTAACGCCCGCCATGATAATGAAACATGACTTGATCGGAAGTACGGCGGCGGCTTGTAGTTAGTGGGGTATTTTTGCTGCTGGTCAGCTTCTTATTCTTCGACGCTCTTTTAATGTATGTGATGACCGAAATGGCCTGTGTGAACGCGAGTACAACTTGTCAAGGCAACGGCGGCCTGGTAGGAAGCGAGAGTTATGCACTGTGAGTCTCCGCCTCGACGAGTATGGTATTCGTACATTCTGTTGGGTCAGAATTCGGAGCCGGGCTCGACTAGAAAGACGCGTTGTAAGATTTGGGTGTATTTTTTATTGGTCCAGGAACATTTCATGAAATCGTTTCGGAATTATCAATCATAACGGGTACACCTAAGGGTCGGTGTTTTTTTCATTCTCCCAGTGCTTGCAGCTACACACACACACGTGGACCGATTCTGGATGCGCAGTTTTGCTACTAGCTTGGATTGCTCGTCCTACTTGCGCGTTTAACTTATAACACTTCCATAACGTCTTGTTCGTCGGCACCATGTCCTCACATTTCACGCCGACACCCGCAGAGCTCGCCCTCGTCAACCAGATCTTTACCCAAGCAGACACCCAGAAGATTGGTATCCTCACCGGCGACGTCGCAGTCAGGGTGTTCGGCGGCGCAAAGCTCGCACCGACTGTGCTCGGCGAGGTGTGGAGTATCGCAGACGAGGACAATAACGGTTTCCTCACCAGGAAGGGCGTCGCCGTCGCCGTCCGTCTCATGGGTTGGGCTCAGAAGGGAGAGAAGATCTCACAAGCGCTACTCAGCAAATGTGGGGTTACGGTCGTGTCTTTGCTGCGTTCGCTGACGTTTGTGCAACAGCGGGTCCGCTCGCTACCATCGATGGCGTCCACGCACCTTTGGTCCCACAAGGCACTGGCATGTCAATACCAAAATCTCCTCCGCCAGGTTTACCTCTTCTCACACCACAAGACAAGGCCAAGTTTACGAGGCTCTTCCAGAGTCGTGGACCAGTAAACGGTCTATTGAGTGGTACGCCGTGGTTTTCTTGGTCGGATTGCTGATGCAAGCTTTTACAAAAGGTGAGAAAGCCCGCGACGTCTTCGTCAAGTCCAAGCTTCCTGTCGATAAGTTGTCCCAGATATGGTCTGTATCTCTTCGGTCTTGACGTTGCGTGCTTTTCGAACCTCTCTTTCAGGTCTTTGGCAGACACGCAAGATCGCGGCGTGCTCGACTTGACCGACTTTACGATAGCCATGTACTTAATTCAAGCAACGATGTCCAACCAGTTATCCTTCATACCCACATCCCTCCCTCCAGGATTATACGAGCAAGCAGGTGGAGCTGCTGTCGTTGCGCACGCAACTGGCAGTAGCGCGCATCCCGCGAGCCCAGCAACATCACCGTCATTTCCAGCTGTCATGCAACCACCTGTGCAGACAAACTTCACAGGTCAACCAAATCTGGCACCTACACTTCCCTCCCGACGATCTGCGCCAGTTGCTCAAACACCTGCCGTCCCACCTCTCCACAGCGTGGTTCCTCAAGGTACAGGGCTCTGGGATGTCACCCCCGTCGAGAAGGCCAGCGCAGACCGTTTCTTTGATACCCTGAATTCGCACAAACGAGGATATATTGAAGGCGATGTTGCAGTTCCCTTCATGTTGCAGTCCAAGTTGCCGGAGGATGTCCTCGCCCAAGTTTGGTGCGTCCATTCCGCCGTAACTCTTTGGATATAGCTTGATTCCCTCCTCAAGGGATCTTGCCGACATCAACAACGATGGTCGTTTGACACGGGATGGATTTGCGGTGGCGATGCATCTGATTCAAGGCAAACTATCAGGCAAGGAGATCCCAGCTGCACTTCCTCCAACCCTCGTACCTCCCTCCATGCGATTGAATGGTCCTGCTTCACCTTTTGCCACCGCGCCTCCTCATCAGCCAACTGAAGCAATACGTGATCTCTTGTGGGACGATTCCCCTCCGACATCGACTGTGAACACTCAACCTCAACACAATGTCTTCCAACCTCAGGTGACTGGGATCGCGCCTCCAGCGATCTCCCCTCCTCCAGTAACTCGTGCACCTCAAGCTCCGGAGGATCCCTTTACTTCAGCAACTCGCAGTTGTATGTTCCCGCGTCACCTCTTTTCTTCCAGATGACTGATACATGTTTCGGCGTTCAACTTTAGCATTCCACAAGGATCTTCTCGGAGATGATGACGAAACACACACACCACCGCCACTACATGACCGATCTGCGGAAATTGGGAACCTCCAGAACCAGGTCAACTCTACGAATAGGTCTCTGCAGAACGCCAAGGCCGAGCGAGAAGCCTTGGAAGCCACACTCGCTAGCCAAGCGGCTCAGCTCTCTGCTTTGGAGACGCAACTCGCTTCTGCGAAAGCTTCCTTTGAGGCGGAGACGGGTTTGTTGAACACGCTCAAGGAACGACACGCTAACCAGAATGCGGAGATCCAGAAAGTGAGGGAAGAGCTGATTAGGAGCGAGAGTGACCTCAGTGCGATTCGTGTGGAGAAGGCGGAGATCGAAGGATCATTCCTGCGTGACAAGGAGGAAGTTCGTGACCTCAATCGTCGCATGGCTGAGGTGACCGCGCAGATCACTGTTACCAAGCAAGGGGTCGAGAAAACGAGAAAGGACGCCAAGCAACAAAAAGGACTTCTTGCGATTGCCCGCAAACAACTCGCGACAAAAGAGTCCGAGAAGGCCAAGGTTGACCAGGAGCTCGAAGAAGCGCAAGAGGATCTTGTTAATACGGTCAAGGAACGAGAGGGAGTAGAGGCCGAAGTCGAGAAGGCATTGGCCTCGCCACAGCTACTCCCCGTGCCCGAGAGGGTCAAGTCGCCCGCTGACTCGTTGTCATTCGCTGCTGCTCACCCGTTGCCAATTACTCCTGACATTACGGGGGCCGGTCCCTTGAGCCCCAGCGGCGGCAAGAGTAATAATCCGTTCGAGAGATTAGCAATGTCCTCGGGAGCATCAACTCCTCGGTCACAGTCACCTTTTAGATCCTTCTCAACTGCATCCGTACCACTTCCCCCTGGTCTTCTACCACCTCCTGGTCTGTCCTCACCTGATGCGGTGGCCGTGACACTCGACGACCCATTTGGCATCTCCCAGGCCTTTGACTATGAACCGCAATTGTCTTCCGAGGTTGCACCGGACAATGACGCGGCAGATGCGGGTGTGAGCACGCCGAAAGTCAGAGCGACGTTCGGAGAGTTTGGCCAAGTTGTCTCATCGCCCACGGACGAAGAACTATTCAGCACACCTCCAAACAGTACCACGCCTGTGAACGTTGTGAACGTTGGCGGCGAGGCAACGCCACACTTCCCCTCGTTGGACACTGCTGCCGCTCACTTTCCTGCCCTGGATGACATTCCATCTGGGCCAGGTGGTGGGAAAGAGAACGAGACGGACTTGTCAACGGATCTTCACGACTTGGATGTCAACGAATCGGACAGCGACACGGATAGTGGTGAGGAAGAAAACCACGAGGGGACTTCGCAGGATCAGGAGAGTCATTCCCTCGAGGCATCCCCAACTAAGAACGAATCTGCGCCGCCCCTCGCCCCTGTCTCGTTCGATGATATCTTCGGTGCTACCAATGATGCGCCGGCAGTGATTGTGCCTCCCACGCCAGAGGCCGCTCCACAAACGGATAACGTTTCACCAACTCAAAATGGCTCAGCTGCATTCGACGCATTCGGTGTGCCCCTGACGAAGCCTGCTGCTACACCTGAAGACAGTCAAGATTCTGGGTTTACCTTTATCAACACTCCTGTCAACAATGTGGGAAGCAAGGACAGCAGTGGCCCAAGCAGTTTTGACGAAGCGTTCGGCAAGAGTTCATCCAGCGGCCCGGCGCAGACGGTCTCGAACTTCTCGTTTGACTCTGCGTTTGAGGACAACTTTGATTTTAGCACTTCCTCAGGGACTGCGACCGAATTCCCATCTACGACCTCATCTGACGCTCCTCCTGCCAATGGTAGTACTACGGCCAAGCAAAACGTGGCGGCGACTGCAAATAGTACACAAGATACCTTTTCCTTGCCTGTGAATGGTGGCTCACCAGCCGCCCTGAAAACAGCCCCTGCACAAGCACCAGTCTCATTTGATGATGCTTTCTCATCGGGCCCCTGGTCGGTCCAAACGAGCGCTCCGCAACCTGAGAAGACGGTGGCGAACCAGTCGGGTCTAGGTAGTATCTCATTTGAAGAAGCATTCGGAGGGCTTGAGTCGTCTCAGGCCCTGAAGCTTGATGATTCATTCCCATCGCGGGCTTCGAATGTCTTCACAAATCCGGTGCCTCCTCCCCATTCTGATGCCGGGAAGCAGCTTCCGAATCCTACGTCACCTCCGACGTCTCCACGGGGTCCTGCTTCTCCCCGCGTTACCTCGTCGATACGGTCCGGTTCCCCCCAGCCACGCACTACGTCGCCACCACCTCGAGTTGCGTCTCCGAAGACGCAGCGGCCGTCGACCTCTTCTTCGTCAACGAAAGAAGCTGTACACGAGAAGCCCGCTCCACCGCCACGTCACTCCAAACTTAGTGTGAGTTGTATTTCCAATGCACGGAGTCCCTGTCGGACATGATTGCTGATTTGTATTTTTCCAGATTCGCCTGCCGTTTGGCAGGAAAAAGAAGCAGGATACGGCGCCACCGGTGCCCGCATCACACTCGGGACAACACCTTGCGCGGGTTGGAGAACCAGGTGCGGTCACGCCGGCGGTCGACGATGACGTCGAGCCCGTCAAGCAGCTCGCGGCGATGGGATTCAGCCGCAACCAAGCAGTTGCAGCACTTGAAGCACACGATTATGACGTACAAAGAGCACTGAACAGTCTGTTGGCGTTATGAGGAGATCAGTCACGATGCATCGTAATATTTTATCCGCCATCTCGAAATGTAATGTTTTCTCTCTCTTTTTCTCTCTCTTGTTTGTTTCGACATTCACGTGGTCTCTCCTTTCAAGAATCGGTGGTGGACGGATGTCCTTTGATCTTTCTGGAATACATACTCACACATGCACGCTCATTCCTACGAATTCCCTTCTTTTTGGTTTTCTTTTTTCCTCTACACTTTTCTTTTTCCATGAATGGATTCCTCGGTCTTTTACCAAAAATATCCTGCAGGATTAGTTGAGGATATTGCTCCATATGTCGTCTTACTCGCGTGTTGTGCGGCCGGACGGACGAGCGGGGCCGCACACGAGGCATGTCTGATGTTGTTGCCGTTGATGACGCTTGTCTCTGGACCCGAATACGATACTTGACCCTGTTGGGCCCTTCTTTGGATTCTCACGCGGATTCTGTGTGGTCCAAATCGTTTTCCCGATTATGAGAATGTGCAGATTCTAGACAGCGCTTACGAGCCTTGTTCTGCGGGGCTGGGGCAGCTGCGGAGAACAAGGGAGGGTCAGGACAAGGTACGCGATGCTGTGGAGGGCTTTGCAGGGTGGTTCAAAGACTGAGGATGCCGAAAGGGACAGGGGCACGGAAAGGCGCATTGTTTTTTGTCGAGGCTTTTACGATTATTACCTCGAATAGCCGACAGGACGTGCCTTGGACACACACACAGCGTGAACGTGAGTGGACCGTCCCGTCCTCACCGAGGCTACTTCCATCATTGAGGCTATTTAACCTCTCCCTTCAAGTGTTACTTCCTTACTACCATTACCCTCCCCGTTCACTGGTCCGCCCGTATCTCATGCCCGCATTCGATATCATAGTCGTGGGCTCAGGCGGCGGTCTTGATGAAACCAACTTGTCTGGGTATGTCTCCGGTTCCGCAGTCCATACCGCATCTTTTCCTCAACTCATCCGTTGTGCTACGCAGATATTTGGTCAAACCGTGCAATACCTCTTGGGACGATGGTATCGTTGCACTCGAAGCAGGTGCGCTCACATCCGCCGGATGCGCGTTATTGCTGATAATGGACTCCCTCGCATCCCCAAGGGTCCGGGCACGGTGCGCTCAAGCATATCATGAAGGGGAACCCAAACATTCTTGGCGAGCGCCCTGCAGACGAGGATCCCTCGAAAAAGATAACACCCTTCACCGTATACTCCAACGTCAAGTAAGCATATACTTTTCCACCACACCGTCCCACTTTGCATGCTCACCACCTCGGAAAAAAAAAACAACGACATAAAAATCAGATGCTTCCTCCTCACTCACGCGCATCTGGATCACATCAGCTCTCTGGTTATGGCTGCCGGCACGATCGGAGGAGGTAGCAAACGCATATATGGTTCTCCACAGACGCTCAAAGATCTGGAGACCATTTTCTCCGATCGTGTCTGGCCCAGATTAGCCACTTATGACGAGACTGACCCCTTATACCAGTTGGTCTACCACGCGTGAGTCTCATCCCCCTCCAATCGTGTGCTCGGCGAAACTCCGATGTCGGAGCTAACCATGTGTCATTTACCCCGCATACGAATATGACGGCTTCATCTAGCATCCACGCCGATGGTAAATACAAGACGATATTCCCCGACATCGCAGTACGTAGCATGACGATCAGTCATGGCAAGAATGATCTGGGAGTCTACGAGAGCTCGTGTTTCTTCATCAAACACATACCTACCAAGCACGAGTTCGTCTTCTTTGGTGACGTCGAGCCCGATAGCGTAGCCGTCAAACCAAGAAACGTCACCGTCTGGCGTGCGGCTGCGCCCAAGATCCCGCATGACCTCTCGGCGGTGTTTATCGAGTGCTCCTATCCCGCCGGTCGGCTGAACGAGGTCCTATGGGGTCACCTCAGTCCAGACCACCTCGTACAGGAGATGCTCGTGCTCGCGACCGAGGTCGTTCTCGCGCGTAAATCTTCCGAGGGTAGCAAAGCCGGATCGTCGCGTCCCAGGAAGAAACAAAAGAGGGACCCACCACCTCCTGAAGCGCTACATGGCGCGCTCACAGGTCTGAGGGTATACATCATGCACTGCAAGGAGGATTTCAGCACGGAGCGGCCGATAAGCCATGTCATTGGGGATCAGTGCCGGGAGATGCTCGCGCCCCACAAGCTTGGTTTAGAACTTCTGACGGCAGACCAAGGCATGAAGATTGGTACGTCGTTTCGATTTTGTCGTCCAGCCCCGGCCTTGGGACGAACTAAACCACGTCACTGACACACGCGTTCCAACAGTCATTTGAAAGCATTCACGTCCTTTATTTTTTTTTACTCAGTTATTCCTCTGGCGATATATATTTGAGGAATCTGATTGATACCCTCTCCATTGTATACCTATCCACTGTAGCCTTATAATCTTCCTAACCTTGCAGAATTACCATCTCACGGTCCCAATGTTGTACTCTTTTCGAATACAAAGTCTGCGGTTGACGTTCACACCTTCCGTACTTTGACCTTTTATTCGTAATAATGATTAGCCCTCCGCTTTGCCACCAAAACTCGTCGTGAGAGTCCGTTTCTTTCTGTCTTTCTTTTTTTTCGCCGTGATCAAAAGCTTGGATACGATAATAAACATTATCTCCAGAATTCATAACAAGAGCGCAATGACAACAGAATGGGTACATGACCGTAGGCATGGAACAGAACGTCGATGCATGCGATGAGATGATCAGAATTCCCGTCCTATAATGCGTATACGTACGACTGACAAAGGGGTCTAATTTGAAAAGAAAAAAAAGTGTGTCAAACGTGAGCCAAGTCAACGTGAGCAAAATAACACTAGCCTAGAGAAAAAAAAATCGTATAAAGACGTGGCGCGTGACAAGCATGGTCGTGGCGAAAGAAAAAAAGAAAAGAACTATGAAGACGCGTAAAGTTTGACGACGCCGTCCGCGCCAGCGCTTGCCATGAACGGCAACGAAGGGTGAAATTCAACGTCCAACACGCCCTCTCTCGCCTTCTCTCGGTGCGTCGTCATTTCCTGTGTACACGTCCGCGAACCGAGCAAATCCCAGAACCGTGTCGAGCAATCGTGCGAACCCGAGACGAGTGAAAAACCGGCGGCGTCGATCGAAAGCGAGGTTACTCCGTCCAAGTGTGCGGGCATCGTGTGCGTACATTGTCCTGTAATTAGCATGAGAGAGAGGTCAGAGGAAAAACAGATTTTGCTCGGATTGGATCGCATCGCACCAGTGATGATGTCAGAAATACGAATGAACTTGTCCTCGTGAGCGGTAACGATGAAGGACATCGTCGGATGTGATACGAGCCGGTTTATCTGGGTCGCAGGCGTCCCGTCTGCATAGAATATTTAGCTCGTCAGTGGATCCCCGAGGAGACACGGCAGAACAGATCAACTCACCGTATGTCGCATCCGTAGCCAATCGCGAAACTTCCTTGCCAGTCTCGATATCAAAAATTTTGACAACCGCATTTTGATATGCCACAGCCACTTTCTTCAGGTCTGTCTTGATTGCTTCGACAGCTGTAGCGCCAGGACCGTCTTTTTCATCTTCACCATCCGTGCCTTCTCGTTCCAAGCCAAAGTAGCCCCATGATAACCGGAGTGAGCCGGCTCCTGGCCCACTCACATCCCATACCTTCACAGCTCCTTCAGCGCCACAGCTGACGAGCGTGCTTTCATCCCTAACAAGTGCGAGATCCCAAACAGCATCCGTGTGGCCGATGAGCTCGCCTCGAGAGGATGACTCATCGTACGGTGCGTAGGTCGTGTGAGAGGGTAATGGGAGCGCCCACACTCGGATGCTCGAGTCGAGAGAAGCACTGTATAATAGCTGGCGTGTCGGGGAGTGCACAAGACGGGTAATGGCAGCAGAATGACCGCGAAGAGTAAGCTGAGGTTCACTCTCTGTCGTGACCCGAGCACTGTGAAAGCATGAGTAACGAACAAGTGAATGAGAACCCCAGACTCACGTAGAGGATGCCAGACTAGCTACGTCCATACGCCATATTTTGACCGTACAATCATCACCCCCAGTGGCCAGGCACAGTTCGGTGGGGTGGAACGCGAGTGCACGGACTGCGTCGAGATGGCTTGAAAGCCAAGGATCAGCCAACAGTTTTACCAGAAATAGATCGAGAACGCACTTCCTCAGTGTCCGCTTAGCTTTCCAGAGTTTCGTGCTTTCACCATCCGCCTCATCGACAACACCGACCGTCTCGGCTTCATCCTCTTCCTCGCAGACTTCTTCCGGCTCCTCATCCTCACTTTCCCTCCACTGTTGGACGTGGTGCTCGTAAGATGAACGTAGCTTCTCTTTCCATTCTCCCGCATCGTCAGGACGGAAGATCATAGTCGTTTGCTTCGGAACGTCACCCTCTTGGCGGATTGCGGGGGTCTGTCCAACGCCATCTTGTTGTTGTTGCGGGGGCTGCGTTTGCGGCTGCGAAGGGGGTTGAGACGGAGCAAGGCTACGTTGCAGCTGGTTTTCTTGAGACTGCTGTTGTTGCGCCTGGACCGGAGCCTGCTGTTGTTGCTGGTACATCCCTGCCCCAGCAATAGCAAGCTGATTCGCTCGTTCATGCGGGCCCGAGGGCGCGGGTACACCTCCGGGGCCGGAACTAGTACCACTTCCGAGCATCGGGAACTCCTTGTTGATCCCGGGACCGGCCGAATCTGGGAGCTGCTTCCTAGGTCGTCCGTTATATATCGTATCAAAGGGAGAGGGTCCTTGGCCTTGCCCCATGCCTTGCCCCTGTCCACCGCCCATACCGCCGACCATCCCACCACTAAGTCCGACTCCTCCGGTAGCACCGGGGTTCATGACGTTGCCACCGAGACCCATGCTTTGGTTCGGGTTGGAGATAAGTGGGCGATTTGGAAGAGGGTTCATTGCTTGGGGTGAAGTTAGATAAGATATTTCTTGGAGACACTGTTTGAGGTACTCTCGGCTCCTTGCACGCGATTTGGGATCACGCCCAGTCGGAACTTTACCCAAAGCAGCACCCGCGGATGGTGCAGAGGCGGGAGCGGGAGGAGCACCAGAAGGGACACGAGGGACGATACCGTTCGGCACTTTCTCAGATGGAAGGGGTGAATCTAGTAGGATGAGATACCACATTATTACAGTTCACAAAAAAAGAAACAGAAAAACCACATACCCTCACTTCGGGGTGAACTTCCACTGCTGCCATCCTTATGACTCTGGACATCATCTTTTGCGTTTTGCTGAATAGCAGCCAACTTGGACGGGGGTGCTGTGGGAGCAAGTTGTTTTGAACTGCATGTGTCATGGAGTGTGCAAAAATTGGATGGAAAAAAATAATCGGGACGTGAGTAATGTTATGTGGGGAGTGGGTAAGCGGCGGGGGCTCACCGTTCCATGCGAAGAGCATATTCGAGCATCTTGATACGTCGCATGAGGTCCAATTTGACGTTCTCAAATGAACGACGCTCTCCTTCGAGAAGGGCAATGCGTGCCTACAAGGAGTGGACGATGAGCACGGTGCACACGATAGCATAGAATGGAGGCATCTCAAGTTCAAGGAGAAGGAGGAGGGCGGGGAAAAAAAACGCGTGACAGACACAAAGACACTGTATCGGGCCCTCGAGTCGGATGAAGGCAGAAACAGAGGAATGGGTGTGGAAAGAAAACGTAACGACACTGACCCTCATCTCGGCCCTCTCGATCTCCCACTCGTTTCTGTCGCGCTCATACCGACGCCACTCTGTCTGCAAAAAGTGCAAGACGCTCGACAAGGTGAAGTCCTGGCCATTTTGAGGTGGAGGTGGAGGGATGCCCTGGCCCTGGCCGGGTTGACCGAGCGGGTTCTGCTGCTGGGGCGGTGGGCCCTGATTTCCCTGCGGATTGGGCTGGGGTGGAGGCACCTGGAGCGTGCCGAGCATGGGGATTTGGATTGTCTGTGGATGGTGAATGTTGGGCGGGCCTTGTTGGTTTGGATGTGGAGGTGCGGTATTATTTTGGGCGTGGTAAGAACCGTTGAGGTGATGCAGCACGTCGCGTTGTTGGGAAGCGGTGAGGGTATTCTGCGAGTGCTGCTGGCGGTGTTGTTGCTGTTGTGTCTGCGCCGGGGACTTGAGGTTCAAGAGGAGGCGGGGTGTGGTGAGCATCGTCCTCGGCGGGCGGAGCACTTGTTAAATGTTTGCTGTCTACAAACAACGGACGCTCTTCACGACGGTCCACGTCGAGCTCTTTGTCGACGAGGTCAACGACGACGACAAGGAAAAAGACGGCCAATAAAATCTAGGGACACCCCACACGGGATGCTCACACTTCACAGAGTCACACCCGATAACCCTTTTTTTTTAACTGACCCGAGGACTACACGAGGATGTACACGTTTCACTCAACCAGTCGCTCTTTCACTGACGACAAGAATATGTACAAGATACATTCATATCGTTACAACAGGATACAAAAATTATTCCTTCTTCCCTGTCGACAAACAGTTTTCTTTCGGAAGTTGTCCGTCTTCAACGGACCGTCTGCTGGCATCTTCCGGTGCAGCCAATACACCATCTTCCCGCCTTGTCTCCATTTCTTTTCCACTTCCACGAACCCAATCGTAGTCATGAGTAATTCAAGACGCTCGAACGACATGTAGCGCGAGTTCTCGACGCATGGCGAGGGGAGCTGTCTACCGGTTGAGCTACACAGCCAGAGAGCGCATCCGAGAGTCTTACAGCGAGAAACAACAAGCCTGACGAACGCAGGAATGTATGTGCCAAGATGAGCATTCGTCCTGCCAACATATGAGAACTGCAAGACATCCAAACGGAAATGAATTACCTCTATCTTTTGGCTCAGGCACAAAGTTCACGACCAAGCTAAGACTGATGAGGTCCCATCTCCCGGTGTGCTCGTCCACGTCCATGGCCAGGAAGTCCTGCTCGATAATGGATGGGTGTCTGCTTCGAAGGTCGATAGGTGTCGTCGTTATCCACGACGAACACGACACGTAGTTGTCTGGTTTTAGTGCGCCAACCTCTAATAAGCTAAAGAGTACGTCAATGGCAGGGGCATTCAGTGTGCTGAATGACGGTCTGTGTACCTCATGGACCCCTTGTCATCTCTCTTAGACAAGCCCATACCGACGAGCCACTTGATCAGGACCTTTTCGCTTCCCCCGCCCCGATCTGTACCCTGCCCAATGCTCGACATTCGTTGGTACGCCGCCAACCCTCCCAGTTGTTCTATCTCCTGCTCCACGTCCCACAACTCCTTTGCATTGGACGTACTAGATGCATTCTTCTGAAGCTGCCTTTGCTTCTTGAGTAGAACGTGGAAGCGCCTGATCAATGTCCTCGTCGTGTGGGGATTGCTGCTACCAGTCGTGGCCTGGTGGTGTTTTTCTGTCAGGGTGATAGGTGTCTTCTTCTTGCGAGTGTTGCGCATCAGAACGTCCTGTCAAGAGTTGAGCAGACCTCGCTTTTCGCTGCACAAGCCAAAAAGTAGAAATACTTACCTTGCAGCCACTTCCAAGGGATCAATCCCTCTGCTAAGAGCGAGGCCTCGGAGGCTATTGTGTCTCCCGCGTCAATAGAGATGATGTCAGAGACACCAAGTTACTCACCATCAAACTATTTCTCTATCTTCTTCAATGACCACTTTAACCACTGATTCGGATTGATTAGGTTCGTCATGTTACAGCCACTCATAAACCAAGCAAGGTTCTCAAGACTTGAACATGGTCGACAATCTTAACACAGGAGACACAGTCTCATACACGGGTACGTTGCATTTCTTATTCCTGGAGTTGTTGGAGCGGATGTGCGAATTGACATGTGCTAAAGTGTCCTTTCTACGCAAGTAAGTCGCAGACAGTCCTTGTACACTACGGACAACAGGTTCTGTTGAACGGAGATTGCGGTTCTTGCCCTCGGAGCGAGCAACTTGGGAGAACCTCAGGTCCATCATCGCCGCCCGAGAAATTTTCTCAAAACTCTAACGTCATGCTGTGCACCAGCATACACACGTCGAGATGGCAATGCTCCATTCCGTCATACTCCATCATACAATAACAAATGCAGATTGATGCAGATCCTTAGCCTGGCTGGAGAGCGACGATGAAGGCTGTTGTGTGAGAAGCCGACAGTGAGCGGGTTACCGTCTCTTCGCCGCCGGGGCTCAGGCCTCAGGGGTCATCGATGTCATCGGCGACACTTGATCAATGGTCACTTGCCGCAATATCTCATACCAACATGTTGGGTCTCCGGGTCGATACCAGAGTTCCAAGGTCATCAACGAAATTTGATTAATGATCACTTGTAGCCGTATTTCATCCATCGTGTTTGGTTTCAGAGAGACAAAGCCGGTGAGTGTGATCAGTGCGCCACTAGAATGCAGGATCTGAATCCGAGTCCAGATGTGCATGGATGTCAAGATTTACTCGCCCTTTTACCGGAAGGAGTGATGCTCTTCAAGTTGGCTGTGTATGTTCCCACTATGAAGTCGGTAAAGGAGGCGACAGAACATTCGGCAAGGCTAGCATGTTGGGTTTAGCGCGAGGTTCAAGTTACCGCTTCCACTTGTGCCTTGGTAGTGGTTACTTTCGTTGACAACGAAGTTGATTGTCGATGTGAGCGCGGGATCGGTTGCGGCGGTCGCATTGCAGGGAAATAGTTGAGCCGACCTTGCCTCACCTGCAGATTGCATTCATTGAGGGACCATCTTCATGTGCCTCTAGGGTTTACCCAGCAGCGACTAGCAAGACCATCAGCGTGATGTCCAGTTCCTCCTTGGAGTCAACGTTCTCGCCCTGGTATGTTATGGGTAACCAACTCCGATTTACAAGGGGAAATTGAAACCAATGCGATTCATAAAAGCTAGCAAATACAACCACCTGACCAACAAACGAAAGTTTCAAGAAAGTAAATTGCGCGTAACGCTTGGGGAATTACACCGCTTAAGTAACGACGACGAACAAGGCTCACAGAATGGAGACCAGTGGGATGAGGGAGGATACTAAAGGATACAATATCTAAGGATTGGAAGGGGGTAAGGAAAAGTTTTGGTCAAAGGACACCCGCGGGTGATCTCTTCATGCGAAGCCTTGTCCACCCCTCTTGATGTCGATTTTCTCGAAACGCTCCTCCTCTTGTCGCTGTTGTGTGTCAGCACCCGTCAAAACAGTGAATTTATGCTGCCTACCCTCTTAATGATACACATGTTTGCCAGGAAGAGACCAATGACAATCGCCATAAATCCATACATAGTACTAGAGCCAACTAAGAGGACGTCTTCGGCCAGTTAAGGAGTGCTTACCTGAAGACGTTATTTAATTTCGTGTCTGCAAATTTGGTGATCGGAGTGACACAGAAGCTGTTCACTGTCATAGCCGCAGTTGCATTAGGACAAAAGGTACCACCAAACGCGACTTCATCAGTAGGGTTAAAGTAACCGCAGCACATGAGCTGTGCGATGCATGAGATCCACATGAGAATCAGACCGATCATCGCGTCTACGCACCGTATCCTGTACGGCAATCTTGGTGGCATTACTCTGCATTCCAAACACTCTGTGATAGTTGTTGCGCTCGTGAAGCGTGTAGAACCAAATATATGTACCGAGGAGGAGAATCGCGATACCGTTGACAAAGAGTAACCAATTGAGCATGACGAGAGGTCTCTTTCCCCGTATGGTGATGAGAACGAGGGAACTGACGAAGGTCGCCAGGAAGGTTATTCCTAAAACAGTTCCACCTGGAGAGAAAACTAAGGGTCTATCCAAAAGTCCTGGACGAAAAACCTTACCAGTGAGGTCATAGGAGCTAAAGGTGAGGTTGAGGAGCAGGTTGGGCTGGCGCCAGACGAACGAGAGAACGAGCGTTAGGAGTCCTGCGGCCAGAAGGCAGGTGTCAAAGAAAAACCAGGCAAGCATAAGACGCTTGGACACCATCTTGGGGGAGCGAACGGCTGAGGGGGTTTGTGTCGGTTGCTTCAAGACGATGCTCTTCCGGAGAGCGTAGAAAACTAGACCGGCTAGAAATAGAAACCAAGGACGATCAACGCCAAATGGGCTGGCCTGCAGCAAGAGAAAATAGAAAAGGTGGTGAGCGAACGGGATCCGGGGACAATGAGCCAGGTTGTGACAGTCGACAGCGGTTAAATACTCACACTGCCGACTCGATGTGCGGTGCTAGTTCCTGATGGTTACTATTTCGATAGATCAACTATTAGTGTCTCATGCCCAGGCTTGAAGCGAACGACGGGGAATGATTAATGAAGGACGGAGAGAGACGGCGAGGAAAGACAGAAGGAAGAGCAGTGGGGTGGTAAATAAGAGAAGGTCACCATGGCCACTCTCCTCTCCGGCCGGTACACATAGAGACCGTCCTCTTCACACAACGGATGAGCTGAAACCTCTCAATTCTCTCACGTACCCACTCTCCCCTTTTGTCCATTTCCATTGTCAAGTCCCCAGTTCATTATGTCCACCGACTCCCCCACACAAGGCGGTGGCTCCCTCCTAGTAGCCTGGCAACTCAAGTCTAAACACGTTCTGATCGTCGGTGGCGGCGACGTTGCCTCGGGTCGCATCGAGTCTGTGCTCATTGCCGACGCGCGGGTCACCATCATTTGTCCCAGCAGTGGCTTGCATCCCCTCACGAAAAAGTTCATCGACGGTCCCCACCGGATAACGTACCATGACCGCGTCTTTGGCGGCGCCGATGACCTCATCGGTGTCGACATGGTGCTCACCGCTATCGATGACGTCGCACAGTCTCGCGTTATCTGCTCTCTCTGCAGAGAGCGCAAAATCCCAGTCAACGTCGCTGACATTCCTGAATCCTGCGATTTTTACTTTGGCTCTCAGATCCGCGATGGACCACTACAGATAATGATATCTACGAGTGGACAGAGCCCGAAGCTAGCGAACCTCATTAAACGGAAGATCGAAAACAGCATCCCAGAACAGGCGGGAAGAGCGATCGAAAAGGTGGGAGAATTGAGGGAAAAGCTCAAAGAAAGAGCGCCGGGTGTCGGGGGTCAAGTGAGCAAACGTCGGATGAAGTGGATGGTAGACGTCTGCACCTCTTGGGAAATGGAAGAGTTGGCGACGCTAGACGAGGAGATGATGATGAGGTTACTAGATGACGGTTGGGAGAACAATGCGATACCACGTCCTGAAGCTGTCGGAGGGATCCCTAAACGCAGGAAGCGTGCCAGCAGTACCACGTCTTCGCTTGGTATGTTTGTTCTCCCATCGCTGGCATTCGCCGCAGGCGCTGCTACGGCTACCATTTTGCTCGCGTCCCGTACCCGGTGATCGCGGGAACACTCGACCCCCGTCGCCTCCCGCCCTCCGTCTCATTTCCGGTACATGGATTGGAAGGTTACGAAGAAGAGCATAGTATGATAACAGAAATCACTTTAGGCAATGTTATACATGACTTGGGAACTGAATCATTACACAATTGCAGTACATGCTTGTTGAATCTCATTAACCACTGCATGCAACCTTGCCTCTCCTTCTTCTTCCAGAACATCACAATCCCAGCGATCGGCTGGTGCTGAATCATTGACAAACTCAGGGTGATATTCAATGCCGAGGGGGAGGATCATAGCAGTATCATTGCCCGAAGACACTTCATAGAAGCAGAGTCTAGTGCCCATTGCGCTGACTGCATACAGAGTCGAAATAGGGCATCTAACTAGTTGATCATGCATCAATTTGAGGATACAATCATCAAACAAGAATTGCACTTACCCCTAAGATCCCCCATTCGCTCCCTAATCCGCTCATCAGCTCCACGACGGCTGGATATGAAGTCGAGGTCCGCAGGACGGTTGAGCACTAGAATGAAAACCGGCTTCTTCCGAAGCCATACTTCAAATGCCCATATCACGACAAGATTGGTCGCGCTCGGCAAATTGGACTCCCACCACTGTGGCACAATTGTGAAGTCTGTGTTCACTGGGAATAGATAGTTGAGGAGTTTGTTGTATGGGCCCTGATATTCATTTGTGAGAGGGTTAGAGGAAACCGTGGCGAATTGGGTAAGGATTCTGGTGGACCAGGGCATGGTTGTGGCGTCGAAGTATCGGGTTGGACAAACTCAGGCACAACTTAGATGAAGGCTCCGGTTGAAAAGACAGAGTGGCGGTTGCCACCCCCTGTCTAATGCAGATGTCGTCATACGTTCCAGAGAGGGGGGAGCACCAGCATGCGCAGGGGTCGATTGGTTGACCAATCGACCAATCGACCCCTGCGACTGGATCTTCGCACAGGCGTCGCGGCGAGAAGCCTGTGAAAACATTTCGCAAAAAAAATGCAGGTATGTCAAACAATTAACCTACTCGTCGACAGCACGCGTGAATCGCTCATCACGGTGTTCGGTCAGTTCCTTCGTCTGAGCATGTATCATCGCAGGTGGAAGCGATAACCAAGTACTGAAGAATGGAATCATCATCATCAAACGCGGGCGCGCACACATCAATGTCAAACCCACCCAGACTGTCCCTTTTTCCGCTTTAAATTATCCGCGAACTCGAAAATCAAAACGTGCTTCTCCTCTTCCACGCCAGGAAGCTGGGATGAAGGAGGTATGGAAAAGGTCGAGCTCCGACGTGTCCAGAGAACGTTGTATGCGTAGCTCGTTTCGGGGTGCGTGCGCGAATTTGATGAGGCCGGGGAGGAGCGCTCTGGGTGCGAGTCAGTGGACATGGACATGGGAATCGGCGGCACGCACTTAAGTTTGGTGACGACCCACATTACATTGCTGAGATCGAGTAGTCTGTTGGGGTCGGACTGGGGTGATAAAATCTAGGGTAAGGTTGAAAAGTCCGCCGCACTTATTCACAAGACATAACAGACAGCCTGAGTGAGGGTTCGTACTTTACCTATAGAGATACACTTGGGAACTGAATCATTACACAATTGCTGTACATGCTTGATGAACCTCATCAACCACTGCGTGCAACCTTGCCTTTCCTTCTTCTTCCAGAACATCACAGTTCCAGCGATCAGCTGGTGCTGTGTCAAACTCAGGATGACCTTTGATGTGGAAGGGCAGGATAATAGCACGAGCATTGCCTGAGGCCACACGATAGAAGCAGAGTCTAGTGCCCATTGCACTGACTGCATACAGAGTCGGAATAGGGCATATACCTAGTTAATCATGCAAACTTAAGGATACAGTTCTTCAAACAAGATTGTACTTACTCCTGAAATCCCCCATTCGCTCCCTAATCCGCTCATCGGCTCTATGACGGGTGGATATGACATCAAGGTCCGCAGGACGGTTGAGATCCAGAACAAAAACTGGCTTGTTCCGAAACCGTACTTCAAATGTCCATATCGCAACAAAATTGGT
>JBBPRF010000179.1:0-43970 GCA_038092875.1 Lanmaoa pseudosensibilis
CCTTCTGGTCTCACGACTATCCCAGCCCAATGGCGCAGGCGTCATTCTCTCACCATGCCTCGTTCCACGCACGCACCCCTCGGACCAAGTTCCGAACACAAATGAAGACCAGAAGAGCGACCAGAGAGAGAAGAGAAGAGAAAAGAAAAACCTGTACTATCTATTCTATGCCTCTTGTTCAGTCTATATTGCCTCAAAAACTCGTATATTTGCGCTTGATCAGGCGTCGGATCATGGATGCATCGCGAGCCGACAAATCGCCATCGAACCTCGACAGCGGGATGAGGACATGGTTCGTGCGTCATCTAGGGCTAAGTAAGGCACATGTATATTGATACTACCTCTATGAGTGCTAGACAAGCAGCGTTGTCTTCCTGACTGAGGACCGACTCCAGTAGGTCATGCGTACATGCAGAGCGCTGAGCTCGCCTTCTATTATCAGTACTAGATAATGTGAGTAAACGAGCGAGTGCGATGGTGAATTGAATTACCCTATCGAGTATATACTTGCGTTTGCAATTGCGAGTATAGAAGAAAGGAAATATAGAACATATGTGTTAGATGGGTGCGTTGATGCGTGGGTAGACATGGTGTCGCATGCGGTAAAGCGCGTAGAGGTGTAGGGGGCATCGCAAGAAGTGAAGGAGGTGGTAGGGTAACGCGGGAGAGAACAAGCATCGTCGAGAAGTGTGGAAGGCTAAAACGAGGTATCGCAAAAACGACCGCACAGTTAGACAAACAAGAGACGCTCATATATACAAGAATGAATGAATGAATGAAACACAACCAAGGATGAGGAGATGAAACGGAGAGTGCTCGAAGCCTCCGGTCTATGCGCTCCGAAGAGGTCCCATGGCCCTGCGTGCAGGTTCGTCCCGTTCTGCGAAGACAGCTCCGGCGCGGAGGCCATCTCTGGAAGCTAGGCGAGTTTTTGTTGCCGTCTCTCTGCGCTCGCGGCCCTCACGAGCACTTTGCAGCTCCTCAGTGTCGACCAGGCGCGAAGAAGCCTCGCAGGGAGGTTTGGATGGGACAGTCTCCCTGTTTGCAGGAGGAAGCTTCTTGTGACTAGTCCCAGTACCACTTTGTTCACCTTCCGAAGTCTCGTCGTGGTCATCTTCCGACTGTTGGACTTTAGCACGTTTGACACCCTCCGCGGAGTTGTTCTCACGACTACGATCCCGGGACTTTCGTTTTCCGACAGAAAAGAACAATTTCTTCGGAGGACAGGCTTCAGCAGCTTCGTAATCAGGGTGGTCGATGGGCAATTTAGAGGCGGCGACCACCTCGGGAGCAAGTCCGTGAAGGGGATTGTGGAAAGTTGCCTTTTGCCCACGGCTGGAAGATCATCGAATGAAAAATGATCATACGTGCATATACGCGTAGTACTCACAAGACATATGTGATCGTCGGCTTTTCCTCATATATGGGAGTAGGCGTTCCTTCCCGTATCCGGGCTTCGCCGACAACCTCGTCATCGCTGCTGTCCCATTCCGAGCGTAACTTGGCTTCGTCATTTGACTCGATAAGGAATGGGTTGTTGGGCGAATCACGCTTTGGCCAGATTTTGGTGGCTGTGGGTTTCGTGGGAGTTTTGAACACGTCGGCGGCGACGGGCGATGGGGCACGAAGGAAGAGTCTGCGTGGCGGAGTAACAGGAGCAACAGAACCTGTCAAAGAAACATCGCGTTCCACGGAAGCAGCGCGTGCAGGCTGGACCGACGGCAACCTTCTCGATGGTGGTGGAGATACAGGGGCCTTTACGCGATAGCGGAGCATTGCAGGCGACGGGGAGTTCTCCACCGTCTTGTCCGCCTGTGCCACCTTCTTCTCCTGCTTCTCCCCACACGACGGGCCACCTCGACCAGTCCAAAACGCGTTTTCGTCCTCTTCGTCGTCGTCGTGACCGGGGAGGACCCCAAGCGTGCGACGCTTTTTGCGATCTGGGCTCTCATCTTCGGAGTGCTCATCATTGTCGCTCACGCTTTTGTTGTTGCGAGTCGTTTTGACTCGCTTAATACGTTCAGCATAAGGACCATCGAGGTCGTCGTCTAGCTCCGAGGCACTCCCACTGCCGTTGGAATCATAATGAGACAGAGAGGAGCGCGCGCTAGATCGTGAGCGTCTGTGACGAGTACGTGGGGGGGTTGGGAGAGATGCGACAGAGGCAGAACGTTTGAGGGGGCGCGAGCGTTCGTCTGAGTCGCGCAACGCATTGGACGAGTCGAGGATCTGATTCATCAACATCGTCCAAAAGAAAAAAAAGGTTGAGTGTTTGAGAATGAGAAATGGGATGAAGAGAACGTTGTGGGAGAGGACAAGATTGAACTCGTCGCTTTGGCCGTTCTCAGAGAACAAGAGCAACAACGAGCACAATGGCAAACCACACACAAACAATGACAAACAAGGGTCGGCGTCAGAGCCAGCGTGAGAGAATTGTTAGCGGATAGAAAGTAGCTGATGGACAGGAGACGAGACGAGAAGGAAACGAACTATAACAAGCTATAGTAGACGCGTGATACGTCAGATGGAAGCAATCTGGAAAATGGGAGCGAATCAGGTGGGTTGAGAAGTAGAGGCAGGCGAGATGAGACGAGAAGGAAATAAACTTCGTCTCAATAACAAGCTATAGTAGACATATCAGACGGCGGGAACGATCTGGAAAACGAGAGCGAATCAGGTAAACCAGTCAACTGGCTCTCGTCTCGCTCTTTAGTCAGTCGGTTCGAAATAGGAGCCTGTTTCAAGTTGGCTGTGTAACAGACCAGGTCCTGTTGCCCGTGCTAGCCTGGGGTTTATTTGTTGTTTTTGGCGATTTGCAGAGCAAGGTAATAACCCCTAGCGGATCAATACGGGAACTTCATGTATCACTGACAGTACTTTGAATCTACTACTAAGAAAGAAATACATGCAATGACGAGCCAATCACCTTGCTGATACAGTCGAGCAATTGAATTTCTGAGGGGTCATCAAGGTGGGGAACTCAACTTGAATCCGCCGTTGTAGGACAAGGCACACATACTTATATCATTAGGCCCTTTTTGGCCAGTAATTGAGTCCCTCGATCAAGTGCTGTGCGGGGTACGAGTACGTCATGATTTCCCGAGGCCCCTCGACTAGGTTTCTGGTGTCGCCGCATCTGCTGCAGCAAGGTTTTCCTACGCAAGTCCATTATCTACACTAGCTTGCGGGTCCAGGTGTGCCCGGAGGGCCGCGGAATTACTACCAGAGGTCGGAATTTGAATACAGCACTGTAACCATAACGAGTAGCGGAGTTTAGCGGTCGATGCCTCGTCTCAGCTGTCGATTTTTCGATACACAAATGCAGTTAGCAAGATTGAAGACTGGCCTAAACGTTGGACAAAACTGAATTCAGCCCGCCCTGGAGTACTCCGGATTTTGTTTCGTTTAACGTTTAGATCAGTCTCAGTAACCGTGTTGTGATAGGTACGGTCGGTCTGATCAGACTAGGTTCTTGTGGCGTTCGATGCAGGCCACCACAGGCAATGATAGGAATGTGGACGGCGACCGCTATGCGAATTCCAACCCTCGACTACTAACGTTTAAATATCGTTTGTTGTTGCAGTCCCTCCCCTTCATTTGGTTGTTCGTATCGAGGGTAAGTCCTCACAGTTTTATGCGATACCACCGTACTTATAATTATCACAGATTGACGCAGCATGTCTAGTTTCAACACTGTTTCCCCAACTCAAAATCGATGCATCGTGGCGCCAGGTGTTCAAAGAAGGCTACCAAGTTGCTCCCGGTGGAAACCCAACCTAGATGCAGTGGAAAGAAATTCACTTTCTGAGGAGTCCTGCTAACGTCGGGGTGTGTAAAGACAGAGATGAATAGGGAGAGAGGAGTGCAACGCTAAGTTTAAAAGTGTCCCTCCCATCAACGTCATTGGTCATGAGATGAACAGACTCAGATCCGATGATGTGAGATGAATTCGTTTCCGCGGGTGCTTGAAACGCAGGGGTGCTGAAAACGTTTCATTGATTATAGCACATTTGCAGCGCCGTGCAAGAGCCAACATTGTGTTTTTATCTCCACTCATACATGGCGACTGAGGGGTAGGCTCGACACGAGAAAGTAATCGTGTGTGGGGTATATTGAATGCGGGTTGTAAGACTCTGTCAAGGGATAAAAGACGGCAAGTACGAGAACAAAATCGCCTACCAGGAGCCTCCATACGTGTTCGCTCAGCTTGCTCCATCTGTCTGCCCTTCTCCCACTCACTTCGTCCTCTCCTGTACCCCAGCATGTTCCGGGCCTACAGCCACGAGTCCTGTGAGAAGGAAAATGGTGTCGACAACGAAGACATTGAAATGTATGCGGTCGAGGGCGTGCCACATCAAGTGATCGTAAAACGCTTCGGTGCCTTTGGCCCCCTTCTCTCCAAGCTCTTCAACAGTGGTGTTGAAGCAAGAGGCATAGAGCGTGTGCCAGAACACCAGAGGGAAACCAAACATTCCTGGAACAAGTCCGTTTGCTCTACATTCAGTCATATCCGAGCGTGCACTTATCATCCCCTACAGTCTATTGATGTGGTGGTATGTCCACTTTCTCGAGCTTCTCACCTTGACGTAATAGGTCGGCCAACATGGTACTTATGGCTATACCTATAGGTGTATTGGGCCAATCCATCTTCACTCTTACCCTACCGTAAGTCTTCGATTATCCAATATCAACTTGTGCTCAGGCTAGCCTAGGCATGCCGTCGCGACTATTTTCTGCTTTGCTGCTCTCGGTAGTATAGCAACTGCCTTTATTGCTACCCTTGGCCCACGGACTGGCTTGCGTACCATGATCATCTCCCGTTATAGTTCAGGATACCTGGGTGGCGTCTTGTATTCTGTCTTAAACATCATCACTCAGTACGTCTTCTTTTCCATGCCTGTCACCAGCCCCGTTGACACTCAGTCTTTAGACTTGGCTTTGCCACGGCAGCAGTTATCGTTGGTGGCCAGACGCTCGCTTCGATGAATGCAAACACATTCCCCTTCGTAGCCGGCATCCTCGTCATCAGTGCCTGCAGTCTCATTCCCTGCTTTATCGGTTACAACATGGTCCACGTTTACGAGCGTTACGCCTGGACGGTCGCATTTTTCATCATGTGCTGCCTCTATGGACTCGGCAGCAAAGCAGGATACGACATGAACGCGCAAAAGCCATTGGAAGACACCGGAAGAGCACTCATTGCTGACATTCTTAGCTTCGGCGCAATCATCTTTGGCTCGGTTACAGGCTGGGCCCCAATCGCTGCTGACTACAATGTCCGGTTACCCGTCGATACGAACCCTTGGCGGGTGTTCATATTGACCTTCTGGGGTTTGTTCCTTCCGATAGTTCCCACCGTGACACTTGGCGCTACGTTGATGACAATCACCAATCCCACTTATATCTCTGCTTTTGGTTCAAGAGGGAACACAGGGGCACTGATCGCGCAGGTGTTATCACCTTGGGGAGATGGTGGAAAGTTTCTCCTGGCGATGTTGTCATTTAGCGCGGTGTGCGTCTTTTGCCTCTCGAGCGAATCTTCTGCTTACGTGTCAACGAAAAAGTGCGAACAACATTCCCACTACTTATTCCGCCGCTCTCTCCATACAGGCACTCGGTCGTCCCTTTGCCATGGTACCCCGTTTTCTCTGGGTGTTCCTCGTTTGGGTTGCCTATACCGTTGCTGGTGTTGCCGGACGGGAGCATTTCATTGCTATCCTCAACAACTTTCTGTCCATATTGGGTTATTGGACAGCATTCTTCATCGTCATCATTGCGGAGGAACATTTTATATTTCGGCAGGAAGGGGGTCGATTGGGAGGATATAACTTGGCAGATTGGGATACCCCTTCCAAGTACGTCCCTCTTCAAGTTGTCCCACGTAGCTGTTGCAATGATGTGCTCTCTTTGGGTGTCTCCCATTTTATACTGTATTCTCATACGCTTGATTCTCCCCTTTTCACTCGCAGACTCCCAGTTGGGATCGCAGGCTTGTTGGCGTGCTGTTTCGGAATAGCTGGCGCAGTGATTGGAATGTCACAAGTATGGTACACAGGACCAGTTGGGAAAATGGCTGGTGTAACTTACGGCGCGGATCTCGGATTCGAGGTGCGGTACCTTTGTTGATGTCATCGGTTAAATTACCCCATATCACTGACATTCTTATGATGGATAGCTCGCGGCTGGTTTTGCAGCAGTGACGTTCCCACCTTCACGATGGATGGAGATTCGCCTGACGGGGTGGTGAGTAGGTGTGCGGTGGGTGATTCCGACGTCTGAACCCGAACCCAATTACTCAGATAGCCTGAGCCCTAAAACCGTGCATATGTATCGGCTGCAAAGACAACCAGTAAAACACTGCAAGTCTCATATTGTGAAGATTGTCTTTAGAGCGTAAATTGCATTTGTCAGTGAGTGAGCTTATGGCATGAGTCAACTTATGGTGGTTTTTTTTGGGCAGACGTCGGTGCACCTTGGCATCGCTTGTGGCGGGCAGGACAAGGCCTTTTTTTTTCGACCTGAGTCCCTCGTGCAAAGTGTGCAATGCGTGCCATGCTAGCCAGCATCATATATGCATGCAGTGTGATTTGTATGGTGACCAGCTCACCCATGATACCAAGCCGTTGACAAAATTGAGCGTGTCGTATGCGAATAGAGGAAGCAGTGTATATAACAAAGTCAAGCCGTCTACATATTTCCTAAGCACAGAGAACAGGACATGTATTCAGAAATGGCGAAATCAATCAGGACAAAATCAACTCCAAGATCCAGACACAGAGGGCGAACCACAACGACGTTTCGCACCAGGCTCCGGTATCGGACTTGCCACACGCTTCGTTAAACCGGAGGAACCGAGCGAGAGAATTTCGTCAGCCTTGTCATCCGTAGGCCAGTGACCCTCGTCCAAAGCCTTTCTAATCGTATTGATGAACCATATAGAAGACCCTAGGCATTCCATATCTATATCATATTGATAAATGCTGGCCAACAATAGGAGTAGTTCCTTGTCAAGGTTGTCTGACAGGATACTGATCTTCATTCGGTCCTCGTCAGTCGGAGGGTCCCCATAGAGCGACTTGAAGGGTGAACCTAGTGTCCGGAGGAGGTGAGAAAGTGGGGTAGGTTGTCTAGGCATGAAATTTCTCGACGGGTAGCTTGCTGCAGCCAGGACCAAGCTCTTGTAATATCCGCCACACTCGAGACCTGCTCTGCGCACAGAATGTTCATCGAACTTGGCCAAGTCCATGCCACGATGAAAATCCAGATATGTATCGCTGGCGGGAACGTAGCGCACGGTCATCCATCCTAGGACGTGCAGGAATGACTCGAGATCGTCCGTAAACGTGTGGATCTTGCCGGGGTACAGAAGCAGATTTGCGGAGATGAACTGCCATGTCCCCTAACAAAGTTTGTGGTCAGCGCACTGACGGGCGCACAGGAAAACCATTATTCTGCCGGGAGACCCACCGTGCGATCAGGTGGCCTACTTTCACCCTCGTCGACGCTCTTCACCAACTCCCAATCGATCAGTAACCCCCTGCCGTCGTCCGTCAAGATGATGTTCCCCGCACTCACATCACGATGCAAGATCTTCGCAACATCGAATGCATGGGAATGAGCTTCTCGTTCATGTGTTAGTGTACTGTTTGTATATAGGTCAGCGTAAGCACACCTTGAAGCGCGTCGAAGACGGCTGTAACAAGTTCTTTCGTGCAGCTGAACCTGGTTTAGCGCACGTCCCACAGTACCATGGACAAGTCGATAGTGGTGGAGCGGAGAAATGTTTGGCCTGATGCACAACCACGGGGTGTCTTCCATGTCTTGTGTTTTGGTCTTGCCGTCACGGTTGTCCAACTTGAACGTCGCTCGTACGAGCGGCCAGTCTCAGCCGCAGGCCCACATATTTATCATGTGCAATTGTGGAACAAGCTGTGGATCTGGCATGTCAGTCTCACAAGAACCGCCATTGTTGCACACACCTAGACGTCTTCTTTAGTCCGTCATGATCATCGTGCGAAGTCAAGGTCACGGTGTAGCAACACTGCACTCGCCCTTTTTGTAGTTGACTATCATGCAAGCCTGCAGTGCTTATACCACTCATGCATGAAGATCCACCACATTTGTCGAGAATGAATGCAATGATTCCACTGGCATTCACTGCGCATCACACTTGTAAATGATCATCCGTATCTTCAGAATCACTCAGAGATATTATGAAAGAGTGTATTAGAATAGCATCGAGAATCGATACCCCGAGACAATTCTATAGACACAGTCGGACTTTCGACCTAGCCAAACGTTCGGTAATCTTTATTCCTTCAACGCTTAGCCAGAAGCTTAGGCGTTGAGGTTGACGGGGGAGCAGCCGATGTTGATGAGGCCGTTCTGTTGCAATACGTTAGCTCTACCATGATTAAAGGTAAAGAAGACTCACCATCTTGTTGCCAGTGCAGCAAACAGGCTGTTGCTGACACTTCGCACCAGAGCCGAGACCGACGACGGAAATGGGAGTGCAACCAAAGCCGACTTGACCAGTGACTCCAGCGAGGACGTCAACCAAGCCGTACGAGCCGAGCAACGTGTTAGCAGCGTCAGCCTACGAATGAACCAGTGTTAGACTACGCAAACGGAACGTCTGTCTATAAACACACCTGCTGGACACTGTTGCAGCAGTTAATCGACCCAGTGTTGCACTGGTCGCGGACAGCGAGGGGAGCAGGGCTAGCGACTGCGAGAGCAGCGAGGGAGGCAACAGCGAAGAGACGAGCGAACATATTGATGGTGGAAAGTGAGGTAGGAGGGATGTGGTTTAACGAGTGTGGGTGTTTAGCTGAATGCAAAAACTGATGAAGACGAGAGCGACGGGGCTGTCTTTATAGGTTTCGCTTTCCCTTGCAGGGTCAGTCAACGCCCCTGCGGTTACATTTTTTTTCTTGTTGTCGGATGTTTCTGCTGGTCTGGAACGCAGCGTGATGCGGTCCAGTCCTAAGGGTGAGGTGAAGTGCCGTTAACATCCATATCACGGAGTCATTATTCTAACCAAATTTGGCACAATCCACACTGGCAGCTCGCCTCGAGCGCATGTACTTATGTACATTGAACATGAGGATCTGACTATTACTCACCTTTGAATGATGGACTTCCGTCACAGAAGGGAGAGCGGCCACTGGCAATCTGAGAATGTAATAAGGGAGTCGACTGTAGATTTTTCAAAAAGCCTCCCCGGGAGCAACCTGAATGCTGGCGCTCATTTGACGATCGCGGTCGATAGGTCGTTAACTGAAATCTCCAAAGAGTATCTCCGATTCCTTCTGGAAAACGGACCCTGCTACTACTGAAGATGGCATGTAAGGCCTAATGAATCGCCGTGGCACTGGGCATGCCGGCTTGTACGACATGGTCATACGTATTCGGGTGACCGGCAACACTTCAAAGTTTGCGCGCATGCACGGAGTTCGATAGCGGGAGTGGCACTTTTGAAGTTCGCTCGGGGTTGAATATACCCCAGTTGGACCACTGGCCCAGGGTCCGCTCACTAGTAGTCTCTGAACTGGTTTCCACTGAAAAGTCGGCACTGATCTCTCCAGTGGTGTCCAACTACACCGTACAATGTTGTCTGCTTCAAGTGAAACCAGAATCAAATTTCCTAGGTAGGCCCAGACTCGGAGTCAATGGTTGTTCACTCTTCATAAGGCGATGAGTCCAACCCTCACTTGACGCTTCGCGCTACACCGCTGATGTGCCTGACTACTGCTCACGGTCGGGTCATTAGCTGGCTTCACTGGCAGGATTTACAATATTGAACATATGCAAGTCCTTCTGCTTAACAGTGACGCGTGATGCCATTCTCGACCTCAAGTGTGGCGAGACACATACCTGCCTGTCAAGGGAGAGAAAAGTGCAGCTGGAATTTGAGGTAGGCACATTGCAAATGCCCCGGTGAACTCTCTTGAACCGTTCGTGAGTCGTTTCCTTTTTTCTGTCGGTGGCCCCTCGTCGTTTTACGTGATTTCACAGTCCCTGCTTGCTGGTGTTACCGTGTTTTCGAGTTATTTTTTGCAGCTCAGACCAGTGTGCGTCGAGGGCTGGAAGCTGAGATTCTCAGCGGAGCTATGTCGCCATGCAAGCAGAGTGGAAGACGGAAGGAATGGATTGCCAAGTGTGTAAGCCAGCACACACGTCCGTGCCAGCTCATGGCAACACGGCCACGGCCTTCGTAGAAACGGTACAGGAACTGGAAGGGTTTTCTCTCATCCTGGGCAGTCTGTGAGCAATTTGATGGCGACAACTCCCATTGGGTTTGCGCGAAGGACAAACGTTCTGTCAAGGTTCCCACGATGGATGGCCGGTACGGAACATATAAAGTGGACAACACTCGACATATGCCTCCCGACATTGGTCCGCATTCACCCTCGTAAGACACCATGAGTGGAAAGCTTGCTACTGGTGCGTCGATAATACCACTGCGTTATCCGCGCTCAACGATGGCGATCAGAGTACGCCGCCTGGCAGAAGCTCCAGCAAACCTATGACGCGGAGTATACTAGGCTCATCTTGTCCGACCTCTTCGCCCAGGATCCCACTCGTTTCTCGAAATTCTCAAAGGAATATGTAGACCCTACCGATCCTAACACCACCTTCCTTCTCGACTACTCCAAGAACTTGATCACGCAGCCGATCTTGGAAACACTCCTGTCTCTCGCGCGGGAGGCCCAGGTCGAGACCTACCGCGACAAGATGTTCGCCGGAGAGCATATCAACACCTCCGAGGACCGATCTGTCCTACACGTTGCCCTGCGTAACTTCAATGACTTTCAGATCCAGGAGAGTGGCGTCGACGAAGTTGCGGGTGTGCTCGCCCACATCAAGGAGTTCTCCGAGGCCATCCGAAGTGGTGCCTGGAGGGGTTATACCGGGAAAACCATCAACACCATCGTCAATATCGGCATCGGTGGTTCTGATCTAGGTCCTGTCATGGTGACCGAGGCGCTCAAGCCTTACGCGAAACGGGACCTCACTGCCCACTTCGTCTCCAACATTGATGGAACCCACCTCGCCGAGATCATCAGACTCTGCGACCCAGAGCGTACCCTGTTCATCATCGCCAGCAAAACGTTCACTACCCAAGAGACTATCACGAACGCCGAGTCCGCTAGAGACTGGTTCTTGTCCTCTGCCAAGGACAAGGCTCACGTCGCCAAGCACTTTGTAGCCCTCTCCACGAATACCAAAGCCGTTCAGGCTTTCGGCATTGATACTGCGAACATGTTCCAGTTCTGGGACTGGGTTGGTGGTCGTTATAGCTTGTGGAGTGCGATTGGTCTCTCGATCGCGCTGTATATTGGTTACGACAACTTTGAGTTGCTCTTGAAGGGTGCTCATGGTATGGACAAGCACTTCAAGGAGGCCCCCCTGGAGAGCAACCTTCCAGTCTTGCTCGCTGTTATCGGCATCTGGTACAACGACTTCTATGGCGCTCAGACCCACGCACTTTTGCCGTATGACCAATACCTCCACAAGTTCGCAGACTACTTCCAGCAAGGAGACATGGAGTCGAATGGCAAATTTGTTACCAAGGGTGGCCAACGTGTTGACTATCAGACTGGCGTAGGTTTGGCGGCGTGTCATATCACTGCTTCGCTGACGTGTTTGCCGCGCAGCCGATTATCTGGGGTGCGGCCGGTACCAACGGCCAACACTCATTCTACCAGCTCGTCCACCAAGGAACGAAGTTGATCCCTGCTGATTTCATCGCTCCGGCAACCTCCCACAACCCCATCGCCAACTCGAAGCACCACCGCATTTTACTCTCCAACTTCTTCGCGCAGCCTGAGGCATTGGCGTTCGGTAAGACAGAAGAGCAAGTCCGCAAGGAACTCGGGAGTGACGCAAGCGAGGCGCTCGTGAGGAGCAAGGTGTTTGAAGGAAACCGTCCAAGCAACAGCATCATGTTCCCACTTCTGACCCCCAGGACGCTCGGCGCTCTGATTGCTCTGTACGAGCATAAAATCTTCACCCAAGGTGTCATTTGGGGCATCAACTCCTTTGGTGCGTTCGAGATACTTTCATTGGCTGACTCATGCTAAGAATGTGTGAATCACAGACCAAATGGGTGTCGAACTCGGAAAGGTGCTTGCGAAGAATATTCTGTCACAGCTTGGCAGACCTACGGATGTCACTGGGCACGATAGTTCGGTGAGTACCATACAAGGAATAACAACAGGGAGATACTCACTCTGTACATTATAGACCACTGGCCTTATTCACTACTATCAGAAGCACAGGAAAGAGTGAACGTGTTCAGATACGTGAAGTTGCATGACAGCGTGGCACCGTCGACTGTTTTCTCATTATTTAGTGGTTT
The DNA here is from genome assembly GCA_038092875.1 of Lanmaoa pseudosensibilis. Classification (NCBI taxonomy): domain Eukaryota; kingdom Fungi; phylum Basidiomycota; class Agaricomycetes; order Boletales; family Boletaceae; genus Lanmaoa; species Lanmaoa pseudosensibilis. Next base: position 12,365 of record JBBPRF010000179.1, read on the forward strand.
CTCAACTCACCCAGACCGGAAAAAAGATTAAGAAATTGTAGACTATCAAATTGTCCCACTGGCATAGCACAGCCCACTTGCATGTAATTCTACCAGTATTATTTGAGGTTTTGGCGCGTGCTTCGTCCTGTAATCTGTACTCTGCTATCAAGCAATGACTCTACAGTAACATCCCCATTTAAGTATTTCAAGAGATGTCTGCCTCGTGACGCTTGGGAAGATGCGACTGAAATAACGCCATCATGTGCTCTCGCCTATCATCTGGTCCCGCAACTTCTTCACAGACATAAATATACAAGTACCTGGAGGATTCAATGTCATTGAGTAACCATGCGATCGACCATTGGGCTCGTCTTGCTTCAAGCTGGTGTTTTAGTTGCCGGCGTTCAACAACCCCTCTCTGCACCGTCGTTTCGGTGGGAAGCCGAAACAGATGAGTACCAATTCACACGGCCCATTCAAAGGATCGCCGTTATCGGTGCCGGACCAAGGTATGCTGTGTGTCCCCCCCAATCGTCGTATCATCACTCACACACACCTTGCAGTGGCCTGATCGCATACAGGGAACTGACAGAAGCAGGTCTAGATGTTCGCGTCTTTGAGCGAGACAGCGTTCCCGGAGGTAATTGGCACTATACGGAAGAGGTTCCGCTCGATGCGCCCGTGCCGAACGCCCCGACTGCTATCAGTGACTTTGTACCTTCGCTTCCTCCAACGAGCGTCGACCTTCCGTATTCAGAGGAGTTCGAGGACGGTGGCGAGACCTGGAGGGATCATAGAGGACCGAAACCGATTTGGGAGTCGTTGACTTCGAATGCGCCTTCGGTACGTCGGGTTGTGAATATTTGCGTGGCGTGAAACTTATGTGTTCACATTCATCCCCGGACCCCTTGTGGCGCATGTAGCCAGTGCAACAGGTGGGTGGAACGTGTCTGGTCACTGCTAGCGCTCATCCAGGACCTAACAACCACTGTTACGCATTAGTTTCCTCAATGGCCTTGGCCCGCGGGTACACAATGGGGTACGGTTTCTTGTTCGAACCAAGTAACTAGCCACTCACTTCGCACGCCAGAACTCTCACACTCTCAATTCCGCAACTACGTTCGATCTTATGCGTCCTATCTCAACATCAATAGCAACGACGAAAACCCTGCAACTTCTTACAACACCCGCGTAGAGCATATCGAGAAGCGCATCAACCAAGCCGGGCAAGAGCAAGGTTGGAGACTTTGGCTTAAATCCCTCGAGCCAACTGGGCGTAACACGTACCGGGCGACTTGGTGGACCGAAGTACGTTTCTCAGGTTTTGCATCCTTTGGTCGAGCGTTGCATGTCACGTATGGGTGACTGTATACGACATGTAGGACTTTGATGCTATCGTCGTTGCGATGGGCAAGTACAACGCACCATCGATGCCGTCCATTCCTGGTCTGGAGGAGTGGGTACGAAGGTTTCCCGGTCTTGTTCGTCACTCGAGACAGTATCGGCGACCAGAGGGGTACGCAAATCAGACAGTGCTTATTATCGGTGCATCTGTAAGCCATTGTCGGAGGTTGTTCTCGTCTCATGCTGACAAATGGTCCAGGTTAGTGGGTCAGAGATATCTAGGGATTTGAATCGTCAGGCTGGAAAGATCTACCAATCATTCCGGGTAAGACACGAAACATTGTCAGCAGCTTGCCGCGAGCTAACACTTTCCTGACACTCAAGCCTGACACTGGTATGTGCCAAGGTGGTGACTAAAAGATACCTATAATGTTTGATGCTGTTGCAGATCGCAAGGCGCACTATAGACTGGAAAATTACATGCGCCGGATACCTAAAAACACGACTCTTGTTGGGGAAATCAAACAGTTCTTACCTATACCCGAAGGGTCTCCCATCCAATCTGGCCTCGTCGAACTCAAGAACGGTACTGTGCGTTTCATTCCGCTTGTGAAGGATTTCAACGATCGACAACATGTTTTAGATCCTATCGGGGATCGATAGCGTGATACTTGCCACTGGCTTCCGGTATTCGTTCCCATTCTTGCCACAATACTACGATGGTGCAACGTACGCCCCCCATGAAGGCTCTGCTGAGACAGTGTCGCCTTTCCTTCCCTTGGACGGCTCCCACATCCGTGACCTGTATCTCGATCTATTTTATATCCAGGACCCTACTATTGCGTTCATTGGAAGTCCGTAGTCGGTTTTGCGTTTCGCGTTTGACCTCTACTTATTCGAGATGCAGTGACGTTGGGCACACAGTCGTTTACTCTCTCAGAATACTTGACGGTCGCGCTGGCCAAAGTCTGGTCAAACACGGCAAAGCTTCCAAGCAGTCAGACGATGAGGGAATTGTACGAGAAGAGCGTGGAGGAGCGCGGAGGATACGGAAAGGACGTTTTGTTCTTGGGTCGGGAACGGCTTCCGAGTAGGTTATCCGGACCTTCTCTCGTCCTGGGACTGAGCTTCTGGTCGTGTTGTAGTTATGGTTAGATACATGATTGGCTGGCTGAACGAGGCGGCGGTCAAATACGGTGGAAAGCAGGTTCGTTGCGTGCATCCTTGTCAACGCTGCGATACTGACGATCCCCAATCTCACCAAGGTCGATGGATTACCGAAATAGTACGTCACTTGCTTTGCGTGGATATGGGCGTGACTCATGTGCACCAAAGTTCCGCGGAGGTCAATCATCATTGGCAAATCGCTCATTATGGAGGGCTACTCGAGGAGGGGATGCCAAAGGAAGACGAAGCGGTGCTCGCGTCTCTTGGACTTGTACAGATAGGCGGGGCGGCCCAAGGGAGGAGCGAGTACATCCCGATCTTTGACGACAATTGGTGAGGAAGTGAGATGGAAAGTGTTGGACTACCACCACTACTATCGCTTATCATATACTTGACTGTGTCACAGGTTACTTTGCTAGACACGATCTACGTGGGGGTAGGGTAGATGTAACTTCAACTTGTCACAGCGCGATTTTGACCTGGGTTATACTGATCTCTGCAACTCAACATCAACTCTGCCAAATGAGCTTGTACTTAACTTTGCACTCAGGGAATACATTGGGCGTATAGATTACATAGGAAACTAATTAGTATTCCCGTGCCTCTTACGTAATCCTAATTGTGTTCCCTCCGCCCCCCTAGTCCGGCGTTTGCCTCTACCTTTCCTTTGATCTATTGGTACACTGCGTATCGAGTGTGGTACTGCCTTGCGTCCACGTTTGTCCAAGGTTCGGTGGAAATCGCAAGCTTGACCAGCTCTTGCGTACGAGTTTTCGTATCTGATCGCGCACGGGGACATCACGCGCTCCTCGCGATCTACTTTTCGTGACTGTGGGTTGTCGTATCTGCTTCCATACCGTATCTTTCAAGAAAAGAGTGACATCGACAACACTGACCACGTTCACAGTGATTCTCGAAATCGTCCGCCACCGACGAATCGTCACCTCCGGCCACCATGAGTCAACCGAATCTTCCAACACCACCGCAACAGCCCGCTCCCCAACCTGAACCTAACGCGCAGCAACAACCATCTCCAGTGCAAACGCAAGCACAAACGCAGGTGCCAACCTCACCCACCATAAATGAAAACACTGTTTCACTCGTCAATGTCATCGCGGCCATCACGACCGCCGGCTCTCCGTCGCAATTGAACCAACAACTCAAAATGTTTGCACCAAAGGAGGTGCGGGATGTGATTCTTGCCAGTTTGCTGCCGGACGGACAGGACCCGTTGAGCGTGTTGGACATCCAAGCGAACACGCTGGGCATATTGCATATCCTGTGAGTCGTGTTCGTCGCGCTGAATCTTTCTACTTCATGACTCGGTGAATGGTGTGTGGTAGAGCTGCGCGGTTGCATACGACGGGAGCACCGAATCTCCCATTGGAGTATGTGGCCGAGTTTTGCCGAGTATTCGTGCCGGAGCAGGCACGGTATACTCCTGAAAGAGGTGAAGATATAGGTCTTTTGGGGGGGCTGTGACATATCTCATTCGTTTCAGTCACGCTTCTTGCAAGTGGGATACCGTTACTCGCGGAAGCAGCGGGGAACGTAAGCAATGTTCGACCCGGAATAAAGACAGACATTCTGACCTCGAAATGGGCAGCTTTCGCTCGCTATCAGACCTTTGTTTGATCTATTAACTAGATACGCACCGTCACTCTCTCATCTGACAGCCATTCATCCCATTTTTCTCAAGGTAAGCGTCATCGTTCATCTACCTTCAACTCTTGTTCCGAACGGGACTTGAACAGACATGCGTATCGACCCGACATTTCACCGCTGCTCTTCCCGTTCTCGCACACCCAATTACAACAATAGACACTTCAATTTCGGACTTGCATTACAACGACAACTTGGTGTATCATTATGCAGGGGGTATGGTATACGCTGCGCTCAAACGCTGGGCTGAAGCCCAGGAGTTCTTCGAGATATGTGCATGTAGTCCTGGCTCGGCTGCCGCGGCCATTCAGATGGAAGCGCTCAAGAAGCTGGTTCTCGTACAGCTGATCCACGAGGGGAAGGTAAATTCTGCCTCAAGCAGATACGAAGTCCCGCTGATGTTGTGTGGCAGACGATGCCACCGCCAAGGTACATTCACCCAGCGTTGCCTCGACTTCTCAAGGGTACGCCGTATTCGGCGTTTGTGAACGCGTACCCGGACCACAGGGCTCAGCTACGGTCCATCGTGGAGGGGGAACTGGTTTTCGCAGCTGTTCGTAAACAGGTTGATGACTCTTTTTGACATTGGATACTGATTTAGCCCGAGATAGGAGAAGACGCTGGGCTTGGTGCTTCAGGCACTGGAACGGGCGCCTAGATGGTCGATTAGGAAACTGACGGCGACGTACCTCACGCTTCACTTGTCTGACATTGCGCGTGCTGTCGGAATTGAGAATGTAGGAGAAGTTCGGGCTTTGATTCTCGATATGGTGAGCGTTCTTAGATACAAACACATGTACGTCGCGGCGGCCCTGTTCACGAGCAAATACGCGGCGCAGATTGCAACCTCGGAGATATCCGCGCGACTATCCACGGACGGAACGGTCTCTTTCTTCGATCCACCCGTTACGTTTGCGAAGACAGACGTGGATAGAGTGCTCGCACACGCTCAAGAACAAGCGGCGCTCTTGGCCAGTCTGGAGAGGGAGATGGCGAGGAGCAAGGAATATTTGACCAAGGTACGCATATCGTTGCGATTTATCGGTTCCGAGCTATGTGATGTGTGCTTCCACGCGTCTGCCACTGGGGGGATGGTCACCTTTCATTCTTTTTTCCGCATTCCTCATTTATCATTCATCCACGGGGCGTTGGGCAATATTGCATCCGAAACTGATCCGTCACGCTTAGGCTGTCAAAGGCAAGGAAGAAACGTCTTGGGGTGGCATGGACGACGACTTGGGAGACCGGTTGGGTCCGGGTCTTGGCTGGGCCGACGATATCGGCTTCACTTAGTGCACTGGATGACATCTAAAAATCCGTCTCTAGGTTCACTCTTGCAATCCACTTGATTTGGGATAAACAACGATCAACGTTTTGGCCCGGATGTTGCGTCCACCATCTTCATGCTGACATTGGTCCATGCATCCCCCAAGCGCTCAGCACGCATGGCCATCAATGACACTAGGATGCTTACGCATATTCTTTTGATCGTTCATCGAGATTCGGACCTTCCGTTTCGTTTAGGTAATTTGACTTTGCCATGACACCGCCGGGGGCCATTTTCGAATTGTCACATTGTTCCATAGTGCAAAAGTGGGATGATCGGCGCGCCAGTTTATTTCACGCCAGGCTAACGACCTATCATACCCACGGAGGTCGCACTGATTTCAGGCGGCCGCCGGCTCCCGAGTCACTCGATCATTTCAAATCTTGGCATGCGAGTCGGCGTACGGCGTACTTGCGCTTCGAGGGTATACGCAAGTCCTTACGGGTAGCCCATGGATGGGAGAAAAAAACGCGTTGCGCAAGGGACGCGTTCAAATCCGAATCGAAGCGTTCAGGAAGTGGCGTCGTGCGGCCTCCTTTGAAGACGCTTTGTCGATGGTACCTATGGCGCTAAATTTGCACATTTATTCTCGCCGCACTTTGTGTGACCCTCGCCGCGCTCTGCGTGATCTTCGCCGCGTTTTGTGTGGTTCCTCACCGCGTTTTGTGTGACCCTTGCCGCTCTTTGTGTGGTTCCTTGCCGCGTTTTGCGTGATCCTCACTGTGCTTTGTGTGGCTCCCCGCTTGAAACAGTGTGCTACCAACAACGACTCTGATCTACCTTGTGTTTGTCATGGTATCCCGCTTTCCGCTTTTCCTCTCAAGCGACTTTAAATCCTTCCGATCCTCCTTTAATCATTCTCCCGGCTCCTTCTTTGGAACTCCTCCTTTGGTTGCCGAGGTCGTCAACCCTTGAAACGGGGGTCAATGTTAGGACTTTTCCTTTTCTCTACATCACTCTGACATCACTTCGTGTTTCTGACTTCGTCATTTCATTATCAGATCCCTTCAGTCTGGAATCCCCCCCTTGTACACAACCTCGCTGTCTTGCTCGTGTATCCTTTCAGTTTCGGAATAGTTATTCATTCAAACCGGATTAGTGATTCACTTTGAGTTGCCTCCATTTGTTGCCTAACACCACACCTCACTAGCAATCAATCATTTTCTGGACAGACTACATACTACTAGTAGATTACAAAAGTGTGATGTGGTAAGACACGAACTCAAGATTGAAAAGTGTGGCGAGGGGAACACATAAGCGCGACGAGGATCACACAAAACGCGGTGAGGGTTACACAAAACGCGACGAGGATCACACGAAACGGGTGAGGGTTACACAAAGGCGCGACGAGAATAAATGTGCAAATTTAGCGCCATAGGTACCGTATCGTATATACAAAGGCACACAAACGTATTCGCTCCATTTCACTACCCATCTTCCGCGGACACGAAGGAAGGAGCAGGATGGGGCCACGCACTTCATTATCGCAGGGGGGTTCTGAGTCACCGTGTCCAGCGACGGCACTTGGAGTTGCTCACTGGACTCACGTCATCAACCTGGACAAACACCACAAGATTAACGAACACGATCGTGGTACTTTATGTAAAGTTTCATTCACATGCTCTCTCCTTTTTTTCCCTCTGTACCGTGGCGGCGAGTACTGGAGCACTGGTCTTACCATAGTCACGTAGTGTTTACGCTCATTACGTATATGGTACAAAGGGTCAACAGCCAATCTGAAACGCCCGCCGGCGGGAACGGCGGACCGGGACTGGTGGGTTTGCGGTGGGTAGACATAAATTGAATTGACTAAAAAAAGGATTCGAAGGCAAGGTGCCAGCCCAATGGGAGAGGTTTGACTTGGTATGCCATGGTCGTGGTGGTAGCACTAGCAGCGGCCTGATACGAGAGGGGTTTGGCATGACATCGCAACCGGCCGAGTCGATCGTCGCGCAAGGAGGATGTCAATGATATGATATGGCGCAATGCTCAATTGATCCATGTACTGATATTCAAGCTGCATGTATATGTTCTCGTTGCCAAGTTAGACTAGTAGCGTCACGTTCGACGACGTCCGAGCGTGTTTCACCATCGAATAAATCGTTTGCGAAAAACCCAGCGGTCAATTCCGACGACACGAAGTTGAGAGGTCTCCCCGTCACCCCATTTCGAACGGTCAACACTGGCATATGGGGCAAAAACGTAAACGTTCACAGGAATGAACACGACTAACCTGACCTAACACCAGATCTCATTCACCATGTCTTGACTCGTTAATAATGAAGCGACACGCACGCGTAATCGATCGCGAGCGCTCTCCACCACTCCACGGTCAACATGGAGCAAAAACGTAAACGTTCACAGGTGCGAACACGGCCGTTGAACGTCTCTGAGCTCCTCATTCCGAGTCGCCGGAACCTGGACCATGTCTTGCTGACGATCAAAGCACCCACGCGTGAACCGCGAACGCGTTCGCGTCCACAAGTGAACCCAAAGTTTCGTCGTGGATACTTGTGGCTATTTTCAACCGTGCTTGGTCGGTCCAAGATTCTTGCACGTTTGGCGACATGGCCGCCGTTTGACGTTTTAAAAATTTGGGCTACCGCGACGTTCCGGGGATATCTTTCGGCCCCCGGCATGAGAAAAAAAAAGAAGCTGTCTAACGGGATGCGGCGGGAGCCCTCCTGTGGCGTCGGTTATCTGATATCAGTGTGCCATGTGTGTGTATTACCGTTTCAGCGTCCAATTGCGTGCCCTCGGCGAGGGAGAAAATTGCCCACCATGTTTCACATTAACGTAGTCTTCAGGACGCGATCGACACGTCTTGGAAATGATATATACAAAATGCTCTATACACAACAGACACTCGCAAACGACCACCAAGCCAAAGAGACGAGTGCGGGGGCGAATTTACTTGGAGAAACCGTGGTACTTGGCGACAACCTCCCAGAAGCCTTTACCTTGGAGAGATGCGATTTCCATTTCGAGTGGAGAAGGCTGACGGGAGCCATCCGTGCCTGCAAACGTTCCCGCACCCCAGGAAGAGCCTGGGACGAGAGGAGAGAAATGGTTTCGGAAATAAAATTAAGTTCTGGAGATGAAGATGAAATGGAAGTTTGACGTACCACCGTGTATCTCAGTCAGGTTGGACAGTTGAGGGAAGGCGTGTTTGTACCCGAGAGGGACATAGATCAACCCGTGGTGGACAAAGGTGGAGAGGGTGTTAGCAACGGTAATTTCCTGTCCACCACCCTGGGTTCCTGTGGAAACGAAGACACCGCACATCTTGCCGTAAAGAGCGGACTTGCTCCAGAGTGGCCCAGTTGCGTCCCAGAAAGCCTAATGTACCCGATGAGACAGGACATGCCACATGGTCTGTGGAGGACGTACCTTCCACTGCACGGGGAAGTTACCATAGCGAGTGGGAACACCGAAGATGAAGGCGTCAAAGTTGACGAGGTCGTCAGGGAGAAGGATGGGGTAGTCTGGGCGTGGGGGAGCTTTGACGAGCTGCAAGATATCCTCGGAGAGGGTCTCTTGGATTCTATACGTCATGTTAGTCGACAAGACACGTATAAGGGGGGGTAACGACACTTACTGGTAGATCGTAGCACTACCACCGGCGTTACTGACACCAGTCTTGACAGCCTCGGCGACTATGCGGAAAAGATTTGGTCTTGAAATGTGTGAGAAAGATTCATCGAAGAGACATACGTTTGGCAATATGTCCATAGAGGGAGTAGATAACGATGGCAACTCGGGGGGTCGACATGGTGGTTTCTGGAGATTCAGAAGCGGTAGGCTCTGAGGGAGGTGGTGCTGGTGGTGAAGGTGTATCAGGAACAGGGGCAGATGATGGTATGGGTTCAGCCGTGTCGGCTTTTGTATCTTTTCGTTCCGGCTTTGGTTCTGCGAAATTGTTCTTTTGCCGCTTTCCAGGGAAACACATTCCGACGATATTTTAAAAAGATACGACACAGCAGTGTGTGAGGTGATAAAGGGTCGACTACAGGAGGAAAAGGAGGACAAAGAGCATGTACCAGGCGTGGGACGACGGCATATGCTGTCAAGGCCTGGAAATTCATGCTATCAACCACATGATCCGCTTTTATGCATTAGTACCGTGAGCGAGGCATTACTAGATACCAAGAAGACCGCACCGGCACATCACCAATTTTTGACATGGGTTTGGTTTGGATTTCTCATCCATGGAGCACCAATAGGTGCTTACCGTTGGCCTGGGCAACCCTGGAAAGCAACATCCAAATCGAGGCTCGATAAGATGAGCCAATCCATGGGCGGCACAAGGTCCTTTCAGATAATGGCTGTGATGAATGAAGAAAAAAACGCTGCAAAGACCCGAGAGCTAACCTGAATGGATTGTGGCTCAGACTCTCCGGGATTATTATACCCTAACTTTCCCATGGGTTGCCAACGTGGGGGACCTTCGTCACCGCGCCGAGTGAAGCCTGGAATCCACGACGCCGCAAAAGTTCTGCTGATCAGAACAACGAGCACAAGATGAGCACACGAAGACCGTTCTCATCGACAATGACAGTTGTTGCGACCAATCAGCACACCGTCACACGGTTGTTTTCCAACGCGGCTCTAAAAGGCGATGGTTTCCAGGATTTCAGGTACGTTTAAAGATACCCTACACCTTCGGTTGGGACGCCGAGATCACAAAGAGGATGATAGTCGCTTAGTGCCATCGTACAGTGTCGGGTTACAAGAAACCACGATACAATTGTCGGTTGTACTGACTCAGCGTTTTCCAAAAGAGTTCTCAAGTTCTCGAGATTGCTAAGGATTGATCATTCAGGAACGTCAGGAGGCCCACCAGCCCCTTGTCCAATTTAACCTCCTCGTTCCTGAAGAGTAGACTAAACGGAAGAAGATACCGCAAAGATGTTTCGGTGGCCGATGTGCCTGCCATTTGGCTGGGCAATCCTGCAGCAGTGGCCACCTGAGGGCGGAGAAAGTTTGATATACCTGTTCTAGTCTTTATGCGACACGGTGCACCAGGAGTGGTGGTCTGCTCAGGTCGAATGTCAAGGTGGAAATGGTATCTGTGAGCTCTCTTCCGCTTTCGGAGGAAGGACCGCCGTCAGATGACTGCGATTTGAGTCGTACTGCAATGTCTATGACATATCGTGACGGAGGTAACCCCTAAGGATTCCTAATTTTCAAGCATAGGGGCGCAAGTTCAAAAATACAAATGGTACCAGTCCAACCTCAAAACTCCCCTTCAAGGTGAAGTCACCAAGCCGCCCTCCTCTCAGTCGCTCAGTACTTGCTTGTACCATGTCTTCTTCCCCTAACATCGCCATCGTCATCTATTCGATGCACGGCCATATCGCCAAGCGTGAGGGTCCATAATATCTTGTCTTGATTCAGCTTACCCCTGATCACCACAATTTCCCAGTCGCGGAATCTATCAAACAAGGCATTGCGGATGCTGGCGGCTCGGCCACCATCTACCAGTATGTCTTATCGTATCTCTGCTTGTCGACCGCTGATGCCGTCTACCATCCAGGATCGCAGAGACCCTCTCGGACGATGTGCTAGCCAAAATGAAGGCACCCCCTAAACCAGACTACCCGATTTTCACGCCCACTGATCTTCTCTCCTTCAATTCGTACCTGTTCGGTATTCCTACTCGTTATGGTAACTTTCCTGCTCAGTGGAAGGTTGGTATCTTTGATCCGTTCGTTTTGTCGTCCCCGAGAGCTAATTTTATCGCGCGTTCTCGAGGCATTTTGGGATGCGACCGGCAAGCTCTGGGTGCAAGGTGCCTTGGCGGGCAAGTTTGCTGGTGTGTTCGTGTCCACGGGCACGCCGGGTGGCGGTCAGGAAGCAACTGTCATGAATTCCCTCTCCACTCTCGCGCACCATGGCATGCTCTTTGTGCCTCTTGGTTACAGTCGCACTTTTGATATGTTAAGTAACGTGGAGGAGGTCCGCGGTGGTTAGTCTCTGTTATTCTAGTCCCCGATCTTAGGGGTCTGACATGCATCATAGGATCGCCTTGGGGTGCCGGTACGTTTGCTGGTGCCGGTGGCGCTCGCCAGCCAACTTCTCTTGAGCTCGAACTCGCCAGGCAGCAGGGCATCGGATTCTGGGATATCGTATCCAAGTATAAGTTTTAACCGATTTAACCATTGGACCTCTACATGCGCAAAGAATACTTTAAGGACCTAGTATAGCTAATTCGTTGTGTACAATGTAACATGTAATGGTAAGAAGATCGCTCTGTGACATGAGCCGCTGATAACTTGGGTGTTTTGGTCAATTTGACCCGGGTTGAAGAGGTTGATTTGAGGCTATCGATTAGGGCCGATAAAGCTTCATCGGAAACTGGCCATCTTAAGCCCACAAGCGGAGTTTCGGCACATAGATCAATCCTTTTGGATGCAGCCACATAACGACGCTCGTGCCAATTGCGTGTTTGCTCATTGAAACAGTGATGCGATCTGTCAAGGCGCTAAAATCTCGGACATACTAACGCGCGATAGATCTATTTGGCCAAGCCGTACTGACTGAGTAAGCGTTTTGGTTGAACGCAACCGCGAAGAGGTGCTGACATATGCCATCGGAGAATGACATCCTTGGATACGTTGAGGTTCCCTTATACATACCTGACTTTCCCTCGGTGAACGGACATTTCCTCAGCAAGTCTAAGAAAGAACTGGTACTTTGTTCCATCTGCCGTACTCTCAAACAGAATTGGAAGCGTGCGGGCTGAGGGTGGACATCACAAGAGGTAAAGTGTTGTCATATGATGATGAATGAATCAGCGCTGGGGGTGAGACAACACCGCAAGTTCTGAATCTGTCAAGTTCTGCTGACATCGGATATTGAAATGTAGCATTTTTGAGATTGGTTTTCCCAACCCAAGGCGGATCAACTACAGAATGGCAAGTATGAGATGTGCTCGTCGCTGATTGATCTGAATTCCAGATAGCTGACCAACGTAATGACTCCAAACCGGGATGGGGATTTCGAATGATCCAACGTGATACGGCACTGATGATGACAGCTGGCGATAGGCTCGATTTGCGAGTGGCAGCTTGGCATGCCAAAAGGTTTGGTCAGCTCGACGCCATTCTCTCCGTTATGTGATTATATATCCCATGACACCGCGGGTTCTCGTGAGTACCACATGCGCGTTTTTGTGCATGTTGACTGTGATCGTATCGTGCCAGGAAGATGATCGTGTCCTTTATGTGCCCGACCTGGTAGGACCAATCGCCGCCACCCTCCGATGACACGGCGATCCCGCCATTCCGACTCGGATCTGCAAAGCTACAAATACCACCCCAATCGCCCCAAATGAGCCCCATCGAACGTTGTCTTTCACTCCTGCATACCATCCATCTCTACTCGACATGTCTTCCCCCAGGGTAGCCATCATCATCTACACCATGTACGGCCATATCGCCAAACGTAAGTGTATCGTAGCCTATTCTTGAGCGCTCTGATCACCGTCTTGATCAGTCGCCGAATCCGTCCAGGAAGGTATCACAGCAGCGGGCGGTTCCGCCACTATCTACCAGTACGTCCATCTCCCTGCGCTCTCTCCCATGATCGATTCATCGATCCAATCGCGCATCGCGCATCTAGAATCCCAGAGACCCTACCAGCCGACGTCCTCGTCAAAATGAGTGCCCCTCCCAAACCAGCCTACCCTGTCATTACTGCCGACAGGCTGACAGAGTTTGACGCCTTCCTCTTCGGTGTCCCCACTCGTTACGGTAACTTCCCTGCGCAATGGAAGGTGGGTTCTCGTCGATCTTGTCGCTCGCTTGTGGTGTCGTTAGCCAGAGATCTGATCCCGTGTTGTTCCCCCTCGACAGGCCTTTTGGGACGCGACCGGTGGACTCTGGGCCAAAGGCGCCCTGGTAGGCAAGTTTGCGGGCGTGTTCGTCTCCACGGGCACACCAGGCGGTGGACAAGAAGCGACCGTCATCAACTCGCTCTCAACGCTCGCGCACCACGGGATCATCTACGTCCCTCTCGGCTACAGCCGTACGTTTGCCCAATTCAGCAACTTGAGCGAGGTTCACGGTGGTACGTCTTTTTACTTTTGTTTTGTGTGCTATTTGTCCGTGGGCTAATGGTCGTGTGTGTTCTGTGTCTGTGTTTAGGATCACCTTGGGGTGCGGGTGCGTTCGCTGGCGCGGATGGCAGTCGCCAGCCGAGTGCGCTCGAACTCGAGATCGGCAAGCAGCAGGGTATTGGGTTCTGGGAGACCGTCTCCAGGCACAAGTTCTAAAGGAACCCTTTATGACGAACCGAACTTGATCATGTACTATAAGTATGTACCATACATTTGCAGAAATAGCAACGTAAACAGGATGCAGACACAATAGGGCTGCGAAGCCCTTCACACCAATTGCGTTCGTGAGTGGAGGATGAATATAAGCTTCGATGAATTGCTCTGGGTAGTGTTGTACAGATCGACAGATAACTCAAGAAGCGCAGCATGGCGAAAATTAATGGGAATGGAGTAATTAGGCATCCAGCAGCCCCCCCGAGCCAAATCCTATGGGACCATCATATACGTCACATGAGCTCATCCACCGAATACGGAGGAGTCGCATCTTCCAACGCCATTCTTTGACGGCCGAATTCCTCGACGTGGGCTTCTGTCACTTCCGCTATCTGTCGCGGGACTTTTAAAAGATCAAGCAATGAGCTCAACGACCAACAATAGACCATATCGAAGAAGAGGATAAGATAGAGGATGGAACCGGGACATACCAGGTTCCCTGATCGCGGGCAGAGCGCGGCCGACCGTGTCTTGTATCTTTTCCAAACGTTGATTGATGGTGCCGACAAATTTCTTACCGGGGACATGTCATGGCAGCAAAAGGAAAAAGAAAAATGAGATAGTACAATGAATAAGTAAAATGAAATCTCACCTTTTGATCCTCCGCAACGAGCTCGAGTATCTTCTGACTCGCCATCTGCGACTTTTCTTGAATGGCTGCCTGAGCCAGACCGAGTTTCACTGCGTATCCCGATCACAGGTCATCGATGGATCTCTCCGCAGTTACACTGGGATGAGGCAAACGTACGTTTAAACAGCCGTTTGCCTTCCTCACTCCTGTCCTCTTGGAATTGAAGCAAATGTCCGACTTCGCTAAGGACCATAACGGCGTATCAGTTGATAGAAACTCGGCGGACAGCCATAGAGATGAAGGAACTCGGACCGTTGGGCAGGCATGATATACAAATCCGACACGCGCAAGTATGTTCGCGAAATTCGCTCGGCAAGCATGCTCACTTTGAGTGGGCCCATCATTTGGGCATACATCGCATGCCGGGCCCAGTCTAAGTAATGTGCCAAAGGCCCTGTTAGTTCAATGGGGATGCCTGGATTGATGCGGGGACCGTTCACCGGAAAGCCTGACGCCGGCAAGGACCATCTTGGTGTTTGCCTCGATGTTCTTGACCCACGAGGTTACTTGAGGTTTCATCACGTCGTTGATGAGCGACGCGACGTTGCAAAAGAACTGCGCCATTTGCGAAAACTGGGCACGGAGCGCTGCGGTGCCAAGCGAGTTGTGGGCGTCATAATGAACGTGTGTAAGATGTGTACAAACTTGTGAAGGCCTTGACGGCTTGCATGAGCACAGGTAAGATCTCTTTCAAGGTAGCGTTCTCCAGGGACAATTTCGTCATGGATGCAATCGTCTTTGTGATTTCACGTTGGCCTTCGATCAAACGCGAGGACGCCTTGTCGTACGACTCTCGTGACGCTTCGAGGTTTGCGCGCGTTTGGTCGACCTGGAGGGAACGTGAGTCGGTCGTCAAAGGTATGTCTGCCGCGTACGCACGCTAAATTTTGCTGTCTCGATCGCAGCTCGCTGTACAAGGCGCTCGGTCACACCCGTATAGTTCGCTAGCGATAAGAAGTTGTACATACCGTACAACTGGCGGTAGTTGAGACGTTCTTTGGGGTGCCAGGGCCAGTCGCATTGTTTCCGGTTTGCTGCAGAATGAGATTGCACCGTGTTACGATACCCCGGAGATCTTTCGTCATCTTCTTTACCACCGGCTTGTATTTATCGAGGACTCTATCATCGTCACTCTCAATGGTCCTCGCCGTCGTGTTGACCTTCTTCGTGATGCGAGCGGCTTTTTCCATGATAGGTAGGAGCTCCGACGAGATGGGCTTGGTTTTGTTTAGGCGATCCATCGTTCTTTCCAAGCTCGCTTCGACGTACAAGCCACCACTCTTGTTGTTCTGAATGGGTACGCCAATAAGGCACCTGTGGACGACGAAGGTTTCCATGCAGAACACGTACCGAGTTACGAATCTTATCCCAGTCAGGTTTGCCGCCAGGTCCGCCGGAGATGAGGAGATTCAGGACAGAAACGAGTCCAAGGACTTGCTGCGCGAGAGACACCCCGGGGTCACTCAGCGCATCCCCTGAAGGCTGCGTCGTCTTCCCTGCGCACATCATCATCCGTTCGCCATTCAGCGCAATTATTTGAGGGTTTATGCGGGCCTACCTCCTAGAGGGGACGAGCCAGTTTGCAAGTAGTGACTCTTGACCTTGGCCGTACCAAACATGGCGTTTACAGGGGCGGTGACGGCGTTCGTCAAGCTTTCTACTACATGCATGCCTACGATTTCCCAACTATCGAAGATGTCAACTTGATCTCCATCATCAGATGCCGACGAAGAAACTCACCCAGACGGGACATTATCAACAGCGGTCTTAAACTCTTGTTCCGCAGTCGCAAATGACTTGATAGCATCGTCAGTACTTCGTTCGCCCCGAGTGCTCAAAGGCGCCGTTACAATGGTGTTCCTACCTTTTTCATCAAATCAGATGTCTCTTTGGCTTCCTTGACCATTTTTTCTTCCTGCTCTGCCTGTTGCTTAAGGATAGCGAGGTGCATTTCGTTCCGTTCCGTTACTTGTTCTACGTTTCCGATCTGTCCCACATGGTAAGATAGACATGAACCTGGACATTCCCAACAGAAGCCTACCTTGTAAGTCGTACACTCCAAGATCTCTTGAGCGAGCGCGGAAATCCTAATAAACGCTCTCTCACACGACTGCGACGCATCTCTGACGCACAGTATCAGCAACTAGGCCATTCCGGCCGTCAAGGACGCAAGCGACACAGGGAAGAACGCACATGCATATGTTGGTGAGTTCCGAAACCGAGTCGAGTGCATTCGGAAGCAAATATTCGACCTCGATGGGGGACTGGCTCTGTATGATGATCGTCACGGCCCTCTTGATCGCCTCTGGCAACTGACTTGACGCGTTGTTGATACGTGTCATTTGGTGTGATGCAGTCTCGAATGCGGTGTAGCCATCGCCCACCATTTGCTGGAGGCACGTCTTAAAAGAAGTGGGGTACTTTGCGTACGTGAACTTGGCGGACTTGTTCTCGGATATGAGCGCTACAAGAGCAACGGTGGTCAGCGGAATGTCACCAGTGCGTAAGGGGAGGGAGTAACGGACAGAAATCGCTCGTGCTGGAAGCGATGACCATTAGTGAACCGAGGAGGGCGATGGAGAGCGGAGCAGGCTGGAGGAGGTCTCCCCAGTTTGTATTACACCACATGCTACGAAAAAGAGTCGGAACGTTATGGCACGACCGTGGACGAAGGTACGCACACCATCCAGCTGTCCTCATTAACATCTTTACCTCTGGATATCTGCGCGACCGCATCGCGTACTTGGACCAACTCCGTGGACGACATGATGGGAACGATTCACCAGAAAGTACAGAATGAGATTGGTTGGCTGAGTGACGCGTTGTAAGTGAAACTTTTATACGGAGGTCTGGCGGCCTACTTTTTCTCGTGATTAGGCCCCACAGGTCTGTTTGGAGAAGGAGCGCTCGTGGAGTTTGCTTCCATTCTCTAGTACCCCCTGAATCCATATTCTCCACGGGGCGAGGCATATTTCAAAAGGTGACGAAAGACTGACGCCCGCATTCGGCGAGTCTCTGTGGGTTGATCAAGAACTCTTGCTTGAGAAGTTTCCATTAAAGTTGCGGGTCGCAGCATTTTGAAAAGCCACAGAAACGCGTGTCTTCCATGACTTGTCAGTGTATGTAGAGAAGAAGAAGTATACAGCAAAGATCTCTGGTCTTGGAAGTACACATCATGCTATAGGCGGAAATGAAGCCGACTTTCAAGTCCGACATTCTACCAAGACTGACTCGGAAGTTTCACGCCTCTTCCTGTCATATTTTCGTAGGCTTCTTGAACACCAACTTGACCAAGACACTAGAGTTAACGCAATGTTTCTTATCACATCTTCTAACGCAGCATTTCACTAATCACGACACAAACCAAGCAAGCGCTGAATTTGCGCTGAATCCATGGTCCGGAATGTCAAGGACCCTTTCCTCATAGCTTCTATCTCAGCATCGTGAACACACGTTCTTGTTGTCTTTAATTGACGGCAAGGGTGTTACATGCCTTGTTTGGATTGTGAAGGGCCGGAATTGGGCAATCAGGCAAGCTCCCCTTTGTCCTGTGACTGATGAACTTGCACAAACTTTGTATCTGTCATGCGGCCTCGGTGAGGACAGGAGGACATTCGAAGTTCGAACCGTTTCATACACAGTATCACTTCTTGTGACAATCACACTTTGGCGCGATAAGCATGGGGTTATTACTTGACTAGGGTATGGGGCGAACGTTCGCAGCCTTGACCATTTCAGCACTCCGTCACATGCATCATCGGGTCTTGCTGTCACCCGGCTTTCCGGCCTACTTAACCCAACAGTGTCTCAACGTCGACCTCAAGTTGCCCCGCATTGTCTCCGCACGTCGATCTGTCCTTGAATCCCTAGCGGGTCACCACCGGCAAGCCCACCAAAAGTCCTGCTTTTTGCCATTGATCGCACAATGTTCCCTCCCGAACTTTTCACCTTACTCCCCCAGATTTTGCGAGGTCTCCAGCTTCCGCAACGTGTGTACTACCTTGCTGGATATTTACGTTGCTTCAAACTGATTTCCTTCGTCTGTTAGCTGTACAGCCTGAACTGGAGGAAGGCGTAGGTCAACCGATACGCCAGGACCGACGTGGGAACTCAACTCTTATCCTCCCTTGTTTCTCAGCCCCAGATCAATGTGCTGGTCTCACAAGCTGCTGCGATCCAGGAAGACATTGAGGATGCAGACGCGCGTTGTACATCCCTCGAGCGGTCGCTGATCACGTTACAATCTGAGAGCGAGACTCTTCTTGGGGAGGACGCCGCCCCTGCAATGGATTCGCTCCTCGTACTCGTCAGCCATATCGAATCACTCCACCAATTTACGCAAGCTCAAAAGGCGTCTGCCTTACTGACCTACCGCGATCCCACGTCGGCGTTTGAGGCGATCCTGGCTCGCGCGCCGCTCGTGAATGCATGTAAATCACAAAGCCAAGTCGTGTTTAGTTATTTTCGATCGTTGAACGAGAAAGCGAGGAACTTGACACAGAAATTTACCGAGGTGTGCTGGAAATACTCCAATAGCTCTGCGCATGATTCGTTGACACATGGGCACCGTCTCCTTCTCTCCCGGACGCATGCAGCTCGCGACGGACTTTACGTTTGAAATCAGCATGGCGCAAGAGCGCATTGAGAGACTCCAGAACGTCGTGCGAGTTGCAGAGACGTTGCGAGATGGTGTAGAAAGTCGACGCGAAAGCTGGCAGTACGTGCGACGTGTTCTCGACTCAATCTGACACAGCTCTGAATGACCATCTCGCAGTGGGCAAAAAGCGACGGCCGAAGCACACATTGAACAAGCCAGAGCGACCATTCGGTCTGCAAAGAGAAAACGCGACAGCGCGGAATCAGCTCGGGTACGGTTTCACGTCGTTTATGACGGACGTGGCATAGACATGGACTCTGTTTACCAGGTCGTACGGAATCTCCTCACGTTTGGTCTCGGGGAGGTCTTCGATCTCTTTGACTTGAACGAGGAAATCGAAGACGCCGAACGAACGGTCGCAAGTGCCGAACAAAACGCACAGGCGTGCGAGCAAAGCATTCAACGGGCCGCGGCTGCCTTGCAACGAATTAACGACGAAGTTGCGCGTCTTAACACGCTTGGGGATACGGTCTGCGCTCAAGAGACGACGCTCCAGGAGAGCGTGACGTATGAACAAGCACTCCGCACGCGTTCGATCGATCTCGCCAACGCCTCTCTGGATGTTTCCCTTTTTGTCGGGACGCTCGCCGCAAAGAGCGAAACGTTCGCGGTTCAGCACACTGCACAAGAATTCGCCCAAAGCGTACTGAGCTTTGGGAGGCTGATGGTGTCGGAGGGGTTGCTGAATGGGTTGCTGGTGCAGCGTGACCCGGGGGCATTGCAAGAGACGCTGGACATGATTGCTCAAAGTGACGGCGAGGACGGCATCGCAGAGGACGGTCTACTTATAGAAACACAGCATTCACGGTTTGCGATCGAGGATCTGATGTGATGGTGATGCGACGTTGACCGTGTTTTGAACTCTTCTTCTGCAGTGGGGTGGCAAATAAAGCTGTCAGCCATTCGCCCTGACACTGCGCAACGGAGTCGCTGCGATGGATGCGCCCGCCTTTTTCGTCAACTTGGATGTCTCCTTGGCTCAGTCTTTGACCATTTCCCTTGTTTTGCTCCGTCGCCTGTTCCCCGTTTTCGATCTGTCCCATTCACTGGTGAAGCACAGATGAGCGCGGACACTCAAATAGCATAAGCCTAGTTGTACACTCCAGAGTGTCTTCAGTTAGCGCAGAAAATCCTAACAGACGCACTTGCGCACGACCGCGACGTGTCTCTGGCTCAAGTTAGTTGATAACTCGAGCACCATCGATCCGTGTTTTGGTCCAAGGCGCATGGGTTACGCCGACAACCCATGCAGCGTTGGCGTTCAAGAAACAACGTAGACAGATCGCGTGCCAGTGCTGCAGCTGGTCAGTTGGTATATAGGCGCCAATAATACAGGGAAAGAGACACGAGGCATATGATTACGTCGGGAAGAGTCATTCGCGTATACACAGTAAATCGAGCAAGAGATCGAGCGGGACATCCCGGGTTTTCAGAGGGAAGCACTGAAATACGATGAGTGGCGCTCGAATGACATACACGCCCCGTAACTTTGGCTTTTGCATGTCCTGCCAGGGGCGATCTAGCACCAGAATGCATTTAAGCTTGGGTGTACTCCCCTGTTCTGCACGAATGGTTCCAATTCTGGGTTGATATAAACATCAAGTAGCATTTCCTCCTCACCTTTTGGTCTCAGAGAAGTATTTCGATTTGAAAGAGGGGGACGGAGGATGCCGGACGTCAGAACGAATACGATCGATCTTACCAATGTCTCTCCGGATGTCTCTCCCTCTTCATCTGGACGCTCAGTGCAACGACCGAAACGATCGCGACCCACCATGCCGTACATGGCCCTGGGGTCGTTGAGTTTTCCCAGCTTGTATACGTTCGTTCTGCAACGCTGTGCACCTTCATTCAGGTTATCTGGGTATCAACGTGATTTGTATGTGGCTTTCAAAGGTCATATGGTCTGGTGCTATGAATATCTTTCAACGAAGTGGGTGGGTAGTGTCTAAACAGTGGCTTACCCTGCAGTCAAAGGAAAGTTCTGGATTAAATTTAACCAACTTCAAGAGTGAGTGTGAGATCGCTGAGGGACCACTTGATAATATCCTGTATTATTACACCACAGACCCATGAAATTAACCCACCTGACGGCACAGCGGCGAAGAGTTCTACGAAAAAAAGGATGTCGGAGACTACCCGGAGGAGAGAGGCAAGTCACATCGGCGCGTGGTACGGCAAGGTGACCGTCCACTCCACGCTGAATGTCACCGTGTGGGAACAGGAACGGAGATAACATAACCACAAGAAAGCGAGGTCCCAGACATAAAGGTCCAACGTTCACCTGGTGTGGGACAGCGGTCTATCAGTTACCCCACACTCAAAAGACCCGTCCCATACGACGCACTGAATACACCATACCCACGTCCAGAACTTAGCTATGATGCAAGAAGAACAGTACGACGCCATCGTCGTCGGTGCAGGTTTTAGTGGCATTCATCAGCTGATTCACTTGCGCCAACTCGGGTTGCGTTGCATGGTGATCGACAAAGCATCGGACTTTGGAGGGACGTGGTACTGGAACAGATACCCCGGCGCGCGAGTGGACAGCCACATTCCAATCTACGAGCTGGCGTTGCCCGAGCTGTGGAAAGAGTGGACATGGACAGAGAAATTCCCAGGATGGAAGGAGTTGCAAGCGTACGTGCATTGTGCGCCAGTTGGCGTATTTGAGCTTGACAGTACTCGTTTCCTTCTTAGATATTTCGCGTACGTGGGGGATAAGCTGGATCTGCGCCAACACTGTCGGTTTGACACGGTGGTGAAGCAAGCACATTGGGATGATCAGTTGCATCTCTGGCATGTCACTGCCGAGGGAAAGGAGGGCCTGTATAAGGCCAAGGCGCGTTATTTGATCCTCTGCACGGTGAGAGCGCCAAGAATTTTCGTCTGACCTGATCGGTGACAGAATCACCCAGGGTTTCGCATCCAAGCCCTACACACCCAACATCAAAGGACGTGACACGTTCAAAGGACCGTGCTGTCACACAAGCCGGTGGCCAAAAGAAGGCATTGAGACGACCGGAAAGCGGGTTGGTGTCATCGGTACTGGCGCGAGTGGCGTCCAGGTAATTCAAGAAATCGGGCCACAGGTACGCCACATCCGAATTCATATCGGCAACAAGCATACGAAGAGAGGTCCTTTGATGCCCACCCGGAACAGGTAGCCCATCTGACCGTCTTTCAACGGACCCCTAATCTGGCGCTCCCGATGAGACAATACGGTGTGACCAGGCAGGTACAAGACCATTTCAAACCCGTGTATGAGGAACTGTACAAGAAGTTGAATACGACGTATGCTGGGTTCCCGAACGAATTTATTCCGCGACCACTGTCTAGTGCCACCGAAGAAGAACAAGAAGCGACTTTTGAGAGGTTGTGGGACTTGGGCGGGTTCAACTTTCCGTGTGGGTCCCACTGCGTCATAGCACAGCCTCTACTGGCTTTCTAACCTGGTCATGTAGTGAGTAATTACCAGGATGTCACCCTCGACAGGGCCAGCAACAAAATTGCTTATGCATTCTGGAGGAGAAAAGTCAGCGAACGTATCAAGGATCCCGAAAAACGCGACTTGTTGGCGCCAGAGGTAGCACCCCATCCTATCGGAACTAAACGCCAGTCATTGGAGCAGCATTTCTACGAGATATTCAACCAAGACAACGTCGACCTCGTTGATCTCAAAGCAACACCAATTCTAGAGATACACGAGAATGGCCTCAAGACGGCCAATAAGGAGTATGAGTTTGATGTGCTCATCTTTGCTACAGGTGCGCGTTGTTGAGTTGTGGTGACGCATTGACTGGAAGGCCGCGATGGACAGGATTCGATAGTTATGTTGGCGGGTTCAACGATATTGATCTACGCGGCTTGAACGGTGAAACTATCCAAGACCACTGGAAGGACGGCATGATGACCTAGTAAGTGCCAAGTACCTCCCATTTCCAACCATGGGTCACCCATCTGTGTTCGAATACGTGTAGTCTCGGCCTGACGATCGACAACTTTCCGAATCTGTTCTTCACGTATGGTCCACATGGACCGACGGCGTTGTGCAACGGACCGACCTGTTTGCAGGTTCAAAGCGCATGGATAGTCAAAACGATTGCATACCTGCAGGAGCACCACATCACCAAGTTTACACCGACGACCCATGCTGCGTTGACGTTCAAGAAGCATGTCGATGAAATGTGTGCTGCCACGTTGCTTCCGGAGGTGGACAGCTGGTATATGGGCGCCAATATCCCAGGAAAGAGACGCGAAGCGTACAATTACGTTGCGGGAGTCCCAATGTACACGCAGGAAATTACAGCAGAGATTGAGCAGGGATACCCGGGTTTCCTGAGGGAAATACTACCTAGAAGCGGTTGAGGTTCGACTGGTGAGCGTAGGAGAGAACCTTTGGATCCAGCCAAGCTTGGTTGTAATCCCTGTTGTACATGAATTAGTGTAGTTTTAGGTCAACTCCAAAGTCACACGAACTTGCTTGTAGACGATGATGATCCAGTCACTTGTGTTCTCACCATCGAACCAGAACACCATCAAACCACCATGCAACGTCTTAGACACATTTCGTCCCACTTTTGCCCGCCATCTGGTATCGCAGCACTCCAAGAGAAACGTCCGGACGATGTCGTCGTCACAATGGCCATACGCTCCCCCTTGACAAAGGCCAAGAAGGGCGCTCTCAAAGACACTCCGCAAGTAACTTCCCTATGCCGACATGCATGATGGACTCAACTTCCACCCCACACAGCACCGACGAACTCATGCTAGACATGTTCAAGGCAAGTCCATCTCTCGTTCCTACCAGAGCGCGCCAGCTAACGCCAGACATATCTCCAAACCACCACAGCAAGCCATTGCCCACTCCCACGTCGACCCCGCGAGCGTAGGTGACATCTGTGTCGGCACCGTTCTGACACCCGACCCTGTCTACCACGCCCGCGGTGCTGCCCTCGCTGCCGGCTTCCCGGAGAATGTTCCCATCGAAGTGGTCAATCGCTTCTGCTCTAGTGGGCTCATGGCTGTGACCGTGATCGCGAACCAAATCCGCTCCGGTCAAATCGAGATCGGACTCGCCGTTGGCGTCGAGTCCATGAGTCAAAAGTGCGTCCCGGGGCATCTGACTGTCACCTCCCCCATCCCATTCTGAGATCCGTCATTTACGATCATTCTCTTTCTCGGATGATAGCCCAGACAAGGGTGGACCACCCCATTCAGAGAGCGTTGGTGCCAACGCAGCGGCGAGGGACTGTCTCTACCCCATGGGCTGGACGAGTGAAAACGTAGCTGAAGACTACAACGTCTCACGTGAGGACATGGACGCTTTTGCAGCCCTATCTTTTCAACGCGCCGAACACGCCCAAAAATCTGGTTACTTTAACAACGAAATCGTCCCCTTTACCGTGTCCGTCAACGACACTGACCCCGCGACGGGCACCACATCCCGACGGTGCGTAACGGTGACCAAGGACGATGGGATCAGGTACGGTACGACGAAAGAGAATTTACTCAAAATTCGCTCGGCGTTTCCGCAGTGGGGGCAGGGAAGAACGACGGGTGGGAATGCAAGTCAGATTACAGACGGTGCAGCGGCGATCCTGATGATGACGCGACGCAAGGCCGAGGCCCTCGGGTTGGCTATTCTTGGGAAACATGTTAGTACGGCCGTGGCGGGTACGTGACAACGAATTGTTGGGTGGTAGCGAAGGGTGTGTTGCTGATTGTACTTGGTGCACGTTTTATAGGTGTGCCACCCCGTGTGATGGGTATTGGGCCCGTGTATGCGATTCCTATGGTGCTCAAGAATGTGGGTCTTGATGTTGCCGATGTCGACTTGTTCGAGGTATACGATAGGGTAACCAGCAAGGATGGATGTTCACTCTTTTCCTTTGCAGATCAACGAAGCGTTCGCTTCCCAATGCGTCTATTGTATCCAAGAACTCGGGCTCGATCCCGAGAAGGTGAACGTAAACGGAGGCGCGATTGCATTTGGACATCCGCTAGATAAGTCTGTTCTGTTTCGTTCTCCATAGTCCAGGCTGATTTGGTGTGTGCGGTGGTTACGCTGTACCGGTGCCCGACAGATCGCGACGGGTTTGAGTGAACTGCAGAGACGGAATGGCAAGGTGAGTTTCATGTGCGGGTGATGTTGCGGGCTTGATTGATTGATTGCCCTTAAAAGGTGTTGGTGACGTCGATGTGTATTGGGACTGGGATGGGCGCTGCGGCGGTTTTTGTCAGGGATGCATGAAACGGCGGCACACTGGATCTGTGTTGACACGTAAATGTGAAGAGGGCCTAGGGAGCACTCTACTGGACTGGGTTCACATTCTATGCCATAGACTAACGGTCCAGTCCTTTGTCAGAGCCAGTGAGGTATTTACTATTGTTTGTACCTAAGCTATTGCTAGCGTAGTCCATAGATCAAGCAGGGATATTTGAAGGTAGGACACAGTGGTATACTAAAAGCGCACAGAGCACCGTGAAATCAATTGTTATGTTGACGTCAACAGAAACTCATAATTTAAATATCATCCGTTGAAATCTTGTGGACATCGACGTTCAGCGATCGTGGTGTAATAGAGCAGGGGAACGGGCCAGGACACCTATCAAAACATGTAGATCAGATAGCAATGGCCACTCCGAATAATACTTACGTCGTTACCCCAGTATTGAACCTCGGTTCAAAATCGACCTCTTTGCCTTGTTCGTCTAGGGCTTTCGTTATCTTGAATACGTACAAAATTGACACAATTGCAGCCCAGACGGAGTTGTCAGCGGCGTAACGACCCGGACACACCCGCCTGACGAGTAAAAGTCAGCGACGGGATTCAATGTAAGAAGGAGGTATCGGAATACCTCCCAAAGCCAAAAGCAAGGCTATTAGTGGACTTGTTTGTATCGAGCCTCCCGTCTACAAAGAATCTTTCAGGTTTGAAGACGTCAGAAGCTGGGTAAACATCTTCATTATGATGCATGGCCCTTCAAGATAATGCATCAAAATGGCAGAAGGATAAGAAGTTGTGTACCGACCAAACATTTGCCACCACTGTGGAGCCTGACATATACAGTGGAAGGAGAGTCAACGAATATACCTCAGGTTTCATTATATATTAATATTATCACCTTTCGGGATAAGAATATCTTCATAAATGTCATCGACCGTGGTAGCATGGGGAATTGCTAAAAGGAAGTTAAGAATTATTGCCAGTGCAATTGCCTGGCAAAATACGTACCAAGAGGTACAACGGGGTACATTCTCAATGTCTCCATCAAAATGGCCTCGACATATGGCAAGTTCGGCCTGTCATCAAAGGTTGGAAGCTGATTTGTGCCAACAACCGCGTCGATCTCTGCCTGCGCTCGTTCTTGGACTTCCGGATGCTGCAACATAGCAAGCATGAAACATTGCAATGTCGACGCAGTCTACAAAAAATTGAGTTGTTGCATACATCCGACACACATTCAGACTGACAGTTTCTGCACCAGCTATCGGATTAAAGTTAATTGATGAACTACACCAGTCAATCCTTTACCATATAACTTACCCACAAAAGCTGTTGCACACGTTTCTTTCACTAATTGAAGTTGCGAAGGTTCATCAATGTCTTTGGTGCCCTTCAGAAGATCAAGTGCCACTGCTGATGCACTGCTACCCATGGCCTGCTATTGATGAGTCCTGACTGTGGACCTGAACGAGTACAAATTTCACCTCGTGTGTTATAGCGTGTTGAAACGGTTCTGTTACCATCTGTGCAGCACAACGCTTGGAAACTATCGCCTTGCGTCTGAAGAAACCACCCGGAAACCATTCTGGTAAGCTGAGGACTGGGATGATGTCGATCAGCTTGATAGTGGTGGCGCAACGAAGCGTAACACTTGCTAATAGGGAAAGCGTCGATGATGGATGCTATTTCTGGTGTCAGGCTCTCGAGGGCAAGAGAATTCCCGCGCTCGAATATCTCGACGAGATGATCGTGATCAGGGGCGACTTCGTAGTCGTACACGATCGACATGATTACAGCTGCAGAAAACCTGGACGTATGTTCGGTTTTAGTACATACACTCGCTTAACCGAGAGATACTCGCCTTTGGATATGCATGGTGAAATCGCGAGGTGCGCTGAGAATATCCAAGACGAGCTGGCGAGCCTTCTTCAGCTGAACAGGACGAAAAGCAAGGGCAGCTTCAGCTCTAAAGGCTTGATGAAACATTCTCCTCTGTGAGCGCCATTGATCACCATATGAAGTCCAAGCAAGGTTGAAGGACCAGCCAAATCTAACAGAGTAAAAAAAAAATCAAGTCAGAAATACTGACGAAAAATAGTGGTGACGCACGGATCTCTAGTAGCAATGTAGGGTCTGTCGGAGTAAATACTAGATCGGCGCTCAAGGAGGTCCTTGGCGATTTTCTCCGAGTTGATCACAATGATGTCTTGCTTCAGCACACGGATCATAAAGATATCACCTGTTGTCACGTAGTGAGGTGACTACCACGGTAGATCCAGACAGGATTAGTGCGGACCGTATCGAGTCGCCCATTCAGCGTACGTCACCCATGGCTTCTTAGCGTCGATGGCGAAAACATTGCCAACGAAGGGGAGAGGAACGGGTCCAGGAGGGAGACGGAAACCTCGGACTGTCCGTCGTCGCCCTCTGAGTAAAGCGAGAGCGGAGACCACCGCGCCCACCGCCATTAAAGTCAGTGTCAAATTCATTGAAAGCATGTAGCGAGTCATGTCAATCTGGGAGGGTGAACGGGGAATGAAAGACTAGGTACCTTTCATATATGTAGGCTTCAACTCAAATGAGCGTGAGATCGTCGACCATCGTTGGAAGCAGAAAGAATCGGTGGAATAATCACTCCACGGATTGTGCACAGAATGAGCCAGTTTTAAATGCCAAGCAAGGACTCGGGCTAAGCTACCTGCAACGGTGGGTAGTCTGCTGACCAGCCTGTACCTAAGTATTCCTGGACCTGCATTTTCGTTCGTCAGCTTTCCCAGCTTCAATGGAAACGGAGTTTACGGTCGTTACGTTTCTAAAAGGGCTTGATTCGTCGCCTTCCTTACTCTGGCGCTCACAGCTTTCTCTCTCTTTTTGGGGGGTGGATGGAATTCCAACACTAGAGACTACAACATATCAGCACATAGTCCAACGAAAAGCTTTCTACTTGCGGCATGCAGGTCCAGGGGTGCCCGGAGGACCGAGGAATGAGGCTTTGGGAAGCAAGCCGTCGATAGTGTACCACTCTTGCCTATTTGGGACGATCGAAAGAAGCACCCCGTGAGAAGCACCAGTCGACGCGGCCTCTCTCCTCATCGGATTATCGAGCCTTCGGATTCAATGGGTTTTCTATGAGCTTTAACGTCCCTGGATTTCTAACATACCTCACTGCAGTCCTCCCAGTTTGTATCCCCGTCACATGCCAGTTGCAATACCACGTACACCCATCTCCGCGGTCATCTGACAATGTGCTTCGGAATTCTCAGTTTGCTGCCCGACTAGACTCCAAATGGAAACCAAGGCTCAAGAATCTGCCAGAGATGATGTCAGAATGGTGAGTCCGCTCCGAACTGTTGAAAGTTAAGCGTATTTGCTTAACCCGAACGCACCAAACTCCCATGTTCGCTGCCAAGTCGTGCACGTGGTTTGAGCTCTGCTTCGTGCCCTTGATTCCATTCAGGACTAGATATCTCTGGATGTGTGGGATAACCACTGTATTTTAAGTCAAGGATAGTGATTGGCCGTGCAAATGATCAGCTGGCAGACAGCGGCATGATAAGCAGGCGGATTGCACAAGCTGGTGGATTCAAGGAGCCGCCGGGAGTGACACCTTACTTGCTCATCGGGTGCCGGCGGCAAGGGATTCGGTTCCCCGGATGGGCCGAGGTCCCCCACATGATATCATCACATTCCCATCGTGTGACCCACGCAACTACAAGGCTTGGCTGGTATCACGTTATACCGCCTCCAGCGTTGGAGTACTACAAAGCAATGTTGACGGAGGCGCTAGATTGCTAAAACCACCTCGTCCTAGAACGCCTAAACACACCTCTCATTAGACGACTAACTGGGGTTCACAGGTACAAAGCCCCCGCGTTTCAGAACACCCAGTAACAACGGGTAAGCACATCGCTCGAGGCTTTGCTCAAGATTCTCTCGGCGTTTCCGCACTGGGGGTTGGGGGGAACCACGAGTTGGAATGCGAGGCAGGTTACGGATGGTGTGGCGGCGGTCGTGTTGATGACGCGACGCAAGGCCGAGGCGCTCGGGTCACCTATTCTTGGGAAATACATCAGTACGGCCGTGGCGGGTACGTGACGCCGGAACTGTTGGGTCGCGGCGAGGGATATTGTAGACGATGCTTGTTTGTGGGTGTACCACCCCGTGTAATGGGTATTGTGCCTGTGTATGCGATTCCCATGGTACTCAAGAATATGGGATGTTGTCGATGTCGACCTGTTCGAGGTATACCATACTCGATGAGGTGACCAGCAAGGACGAATGTTCACTCCTTTCCTTTGCAGATCAACGAAGCGTTCGCTTCCCAATGCGTCCATTGTATCCAAGAACTCGGCTCGATCTCGAGAAGGTGAACGTCAACGGTGGCGCGATTGCGTTTGGACATCCGCTAGATAAGCCATTGTTCTGTTTCGTTCTCCACGGTTCAAGCTGATTGGTGTGTGCGATGGTTACGTTGCACGGGTGTCCGACAGATCGCGACGGGTTTGAGCAAGCTGCAGAGACGGAATGACAAGGTGAGTTTCGTGTATGAATGATGTTGCGGACTTGATTGATTGCCTTTAACAAGCGTTGGTGACATCGATGTGTATTGGGACTGGGATGGGCGCTGCAGCGGTGTTTGTCGGGGATACATGAAACGGTGACGCATTGGATCTATGTTGACATGTAAATATGAAGAGGGCCTAGGGAGCACTCTACTGGACTGGGTTTGCATTCTACGCCATGGATGGGATGGTTGGCTTGTTAGCGTTGAGTGCACGCTAGGAATGGTTATGTTACACTCTGGCCAGTATTTTCCAGAATGAACGGTGAATGGGACAGGTACACGTCGAGGAAGGATGTCGAGATATCAAGGCAACGAGGCGTGACTGCTACATAAGACAAGTACCGAAACTTCAGAATGACACCGTCATCCACCTGCTTGAATCTGAGACTACCATCAGTTTCAGTGCAACGCGGGAAATCATGCATGAGGTGCTTACTAGTTTACAAACCTCTTGAACACTTCGTAACAGGCGAGAATAGTTGCTCTATTGTCTAGCGGTTGCATGCCCTCACTCAGACGACGAGCGGGGCGAGCCACTGCAGGGAGATGCGCATGTGCAACAGTGGGTGTAGCAGGATAGACGCCAAGCGTAACACTTTGGGCGAGTTGGGTGGTGACGGGAATCTTGTAGAAAATGGGCGAGGTCCCTTTCAAGGTAATTCCTTGCATCACCTTGCAAACGGCAGAATCCCGACCAAGAATATGCGTCCGCCTGTAGTTGTTTGCCTGAAAGGCGGCAATCGCCCGGCTATCACCTGCAGCTCTGGATCCTTTGGCTCCTTCAAGTTGTGTTGCTTGTCCTCCTGAACGAGGAGCAGAATATCATCTGAATCCACGCTACAAATATCTGCTGTTGTGTGACATTCCTGTCCACAAATGGTGAGCGGAATGTGTGCGCGTGTGCGCGTCATCCTGGTTCGTGGCACGTAGCCTAACAACGTCAGCAGATGAACGGCGAAATCATCCACTGCGAATTCCTCTGCAGGGACAGGATTCATTGCCAAATCCATGTAGCGTAAGAGTTTGTAGTTCGCATCGTTTACCATATCATGGGCGGCAGCATTGTTCAGGAGTTCACCAGCGACATGAGCTAGTTGTGGTAGAGGGTTGACGGCAAAAAAGGTGGTTGCGTCCTACAATTCGACGGCGATGTTGTACGCATGTAGTTCGACTTGGCTCCAGTCATTTCCTGATTTCGCTGTACGCAAGAGATTGGCCATCGTAAAGGTAAGATGGTTCAAAAAGAAGAATGACACGAAGGATGATCATGGATCAGGCTAGGGACTCGAAGATAGGGAACCGTACAGTAGCCAGTTCGGATGTGCACAGAATGGCTGCAGGTTACCAGGTATGAGACAGTGAGGTATTTACTATTGTTTGTACCCAAGCTATTGCTAGCGTGACAGCAGTTGATAACACGAAAGATACATGCAGAAAGGTCCATAGATCAAGCAGGGGCAGGTCACGGTGGCATAATAAAAGCGCACAGAGCCTCCTTAATTGGTGAAATCATTTGTTTTGTTGATGTCAACAGAAGGTCATAATTCAAATGTCTTCCGTCGAAATCTTGTGGACATCGACATTCAGCGATCGTGGTGTAATAGAGCAGGGGAACGGGCCAGGACACCTATCAAAACATGTAGATCAGATAGCAATGGCCACTCCGAATAATACTTACGTCGTTACCCCAGTATTGAATTCCGGTTCGAA